>JAOPHQ010005464.1:15000-116171 GCA_030340625.1 Merluccius polli | reverse complement strand
CCCCCCCTCCACCACCACCCCCCCACACACACCCCTCACACCCCCCCCCCCCCCCTGACACTCAGATCCAGGGGTAGGAGCTTCTTCCCTCCTCGCCCCCCTGCCTTCCTTGCTTGCTTGTGGTCCCCTCTCCAAAAAAGGAAAAAAGGTCCCCACAAAGCAAGAGGTCCCCACAAACTGGGTACCACGATACACACACACACACCCACACACACACCCCTTTTTCTTGTTCCTATGGAGATCCTTGGCTGGCTGCAGTCCTGCTGTTGGGAGAGCGTCAGGAATGTGTGTCCGGTTTGGTTTGTGTGTCCTGTGATGAAAGGCTGTCGTTGACTCCCAAGTTACAGACCGCGGCGGCAATGGGGGGGGGGGGGGGGGGTAGCGGGATGCCGTCAAGTCCTCACCTCGAACAAGAATTTCCCGGCACCGACGGACCGACTCGTCTGAGGGGGGGAACCGGAGCCCCCAGACAGCCTGTGTCCCCGCAAGTCAGTCCCCCCGGTCCTCACAAAGCAGGTGTGGACCAGAGGAGTGTGACCATCACCGCTGGCGAACGACGACACTATCGCAAGTAACGCACGGCCAACTCACACGCACGCACACACACACACACACACACACACACACACACACACACACACACACACACACAGGCACGTAGGTTCACCCTCAAAGGAGCCCCCCCCCCCCACCCCTCCTAAGGAAGAAACCCAACGCAGTCCTTTTTTCCCGCACGGGTCTCGGAGTGCTCAAGCCGCGCAAGAGCTTCCTCACCAGACACACACACACTCACACACACACACACACACACGGCTATCCCTCTGGCGCGCGGTCCCCAACACTAACAGCTCACACGCACACACCTCGTTACACACTCTCTCTCTCTCTCTCTCTCACTCACTCTCTCTGGTCTCCCACGCTCGCTCGATTCTCCCCCCCCCCCCTCTCCCCCTCTCTCTCTCTGTGCTGCAGCAATGAGAGGGGGGAGGGGTCTGGAATGGGGGGAGAACGGTTGGAATAGAAAGACAGAGATGGAGAGAGGAGTGATGCGAGAGAGTGATTGTGTGTGTGTGTGTGTGTGTGTGTGTATGTGTGTGTGTGTGTGTGTGTGTGTGTGTGTGTGTGTGTCTGTGTGTGTGTGTGTGTGTGTAGAGGGGGTTGGGTAATGCGTGTTTTTACAAATGTACGCATCAAGTAGTGATAGGGGGGTGAGAGGGAGAGAGAGAGAGAGTGAAAGAGACAGAAAGAGAGAGAGAGAGAGAGAGAGAGAGAGAGAGAGAGAGAGAGAGAGAGAGACAGACAGAGAGAGAAAGAGAGAGACAGAGACAGAGAGAGAGAGAGAGAGAGAGGAAGATAGAGAGGGAGAGACAGAGACAGTGACAGAGAGAGGTAGAAAGGGGGAGAGAGAGAGATAGAGAGAGGTAGAGGTAGAGAAGGAGCGAGAGAGGTAGAGGGAGAGAGAGGTAGAGGTAGAGAAGGAGAGAGAGGTAGAGAGAGGTAGAGGGAGAGAGAGAGGTAGAGTAGGAGAGACAGAGAAAGGTAAAGAAGGAGAGAGAGAGGTAGAGAGAGCAAGAGGTAGAGGTAGAGAAGGAGAGAGAAAGGTAGAGGAAGAGAGAGGTAGAGGTAGAGAAGGAGCGAGAGAGGTAGGGGTAGAGAAGGAGCGAGAGAGGTAGAGGGAGAGAGAGGTAGAGGTAGAGAAGGAGCGAGAGAGGTAGGGGTAGAGAAGGAGCGAGAGAGGTAGAGGAAGAGAGAGGTAGAGGTAGAGAAGGAGCGAGAGAGGTAGGGGTAGAGAAGGAGCGAGAGAGGTAGAGGGAGAGAGAGGTAGAGGTAGAGAAGGAGAGAGAGAGGTAGAGAGAGAGGTAGAGAAGGAGAGACAGGTAGAGAGAGGTAAAGAAGGAGAGAGAGAGGTAGAGAGAGGTAGAGGGAGCAAGAGGTAGAGGTAGAGAAGGAGAGAGAGAGGTAGAGGTAGAGGGAGAGAGAGCAGGTGGTGCTGCAGTGTCTCTACGCTTCAGTGAGAGCACATTTTCACTGCAGAATTATGGGAGGCTGTTCAGCACAACATCATTGAAGCACTTGTGCACGCTCACAACACCTGCATACATGCACATATAACACACTTGCACACTTGCGCAGACACACACACACACACACACATGATACAAAACTCTTGCACACACGGTCTACTTGACACAAAGCTCCTGGGGGGAGGTGGGGGGCGAACAAGGTGACAGGGGAAAGCACAAGAGACCTCTCAGTGTTGCCGGCAGGCATGTCATCATAACCGGAAGACAGTTGAAGTATTCATTTTTATGATACAACATTGTTTACATACAAAGTGTTAATATTGTCTATATATGTGTTAATATAGTCTCTCTGTATATGAGTTTATTGTTAATATAGTCTCTCTGTATTAGCCTAGAACTCTAGACACCCCCTAGCGGCAGCAAATTTATTTGGCAGCTAGGCTTTTTGGTGCTGGAAACACAAAGTATGTCAGACCAATCACAGCGTGAGGGGCGGAGTCGAAAGCCGGGCTACCATGACGACAGAGTTGCGATGGTTCCGTGTTAGAGGTAAACAATGGCTGCTGCTGCTGGCGAACGGCTGTCTTTCGACTCGGCTTTCGCGGCGACTCTTCAAGACTTGAAGTTAACATTTTATTTGAGAAAAGAACAAAGAACGGCACTGAAGTCTTTCCTCGAAAAGAAAGATGTATTCGGAGTTTTGATTAATTACGTAGTCAGAGCCGTCGCTCTGACTACGTCACCTTCTTCGTTGCTCTGATTGGTTGTAGCGCTATCCTATTGCGTGCAGAGGGAACTTGAAAGACAACCGTTTATCCCGCCCACACTGCCAATGGAGCTGAGCCAGACCTTACATCTTTCTGATGTAGGTCTGGCTTGCTAGGCTATCTCTGTATATGAGTGTATTGTTAATATAGTCTCTCTGTATATGAGTTTACAGCTGCCCATACAGAATGGTTTTCTCTAGTACCCCCCCTCTTCCTCCTTTCTCCCCCCTCTCCCCTACTCCTCTCTTCCCCCTCTCCCCCCCCACTACCCCCTCTCTATAGCACCTCCTCTCTCTCTCTCTGCCACCACTACCCCCTCTCTATAGCACCTCCTCTCTCCCCCTACTCTCTCTCTGTCTCCGTCACCACTACCCCCTCTCTATAGCACCTCCTCTCTCCCCCCACTCTCTCTCTCCGTCACCACTACCCCCTCTCTCTAGCACCCCCCCCCCCCATCCCCCCACCTCTCTCCACACCAACGCAATCACAACGCATGAAAGCAACGGCTGAGGTGTGTGTGTGTGTGCGCCCCACCAGTAAAGATAGTTTAGCTCAAGGCAGGACAGGGAGCTTTCAGCGTTCTAAGGACATAAAATAATCTAAAAAATACTACCATCCCAGCAGAGACCGACCATCCTAGCAGAGACCTACCATCCCAGCAGAGACCGACCATCCTAGCAGAGACCTACCATCCTAGCAGAGACCTACCATCCCAGCAGAGACCTACCATCCTAGCTGAGATCTACCATCCCAGCAGAGTCCTACCGTCCTAGCAGAGACCTACCATCCTAGCTGAGATCTACCATCCCAGCAGAGACCGACCATCCTAGCAGAGACCTACCATCCTAGCAGAGATCTACCATCCCCACAGAGTCCTACCATCCTAGCAGAGACCTACCATCCTAGCAGAGACCTACCATCCCAGCAGAGACCTACCATCCTAGCAGAGACCTACCATCCCAGCAGAGACCTACCATCCTAGCAGAGACCTACCATCCCAGCAGAGACCTACCATCCTAGCTGAGATCTACCATCCCAGCAGAGACCTAACATCCTAGCAGAGAGCTACCATCCTAGCAGAGACCTACCATCCCAGCAGAGACCTAACATCCTAGCAGAGAGCTACCATCCTAGCAGAGACCTAACATCCTAGCAGAGACCTAACATCCTAGCAGAGACCTAACATCCTAGCAGAGACCTACCATCCTAGCAGAGACCTAACATCCTAGCAGAGACCTAACATCCTAGCAGAGACCTACCATACTAGCAGAGACCTAACATACTAGCGGAGACCGACCATACTAGCAGAGACCTAACATACTAGCGGAGACCGACCATACTAGCAGAGACCTAACATACTAGCGGAGACCGACCATACTAGCGGAGACCTAACATACTAGCGGAGACCGACCATACTAGCGGAGACCTACCATCCTAGCAGAGACCTACCATGCAAACACAACAGCACACAAGGCTGTTATCCAAAGTGATGCTAACAGAGTTGTACCGCTAACAGAGTTGTATGCTAATGGAGTTGTACCGCTAACAGAGTTGTATGCTAACGGAGTTGTACCGCTAACAGAGTTGTATGCTAACAGAGTTGTATGCTAACAGAATGGCATCACGCACTAACAGGGCTTACACGGTTGTGATGCGCCAACAGACTACAGTTAACATGCAAACAAGGTCATGTACCATTCTGGTTGGCATCACAGTGTGCATTTGGTGGTAAACTGTGTGTGTGTGTGTGTGTGCGCGCGCGCATGCGCGTAAGTGCGAGACAGCTTGCAGGTGAATTAGTGCACAGGGCAGGTCTGTGCAAGTGAACTGTGTTGTGGGCACGTGAGTGGGGTTGTGTGTGCGTGTGTGTGTGTGTGTCACTGGGCAGTCGTCCCGCGCTGTTGGCACGGCAGTAGCGGGCGCTCATTAAGCGTTAGCCACTCACATAATCTCTGCTGACTGCTATGGAGTGAGCCGTCACACACACTCTGCCTCTGACAGGATGCTGAGCAGAGACAACCACACAGAGAGAGAGAGAGAGAGAGAGAGAGAGAGAGAGAGAGAGAGAGAGAGAGAGAGAGAGAGAGAGAAGGAGAGAGAGAGTCACCACTGTTTTATTACAGCATCTGTACTGATATATTATATATTATTATTATTATTATTATTATTATTATTATTATTATTATTATTATTATTATTATTATTATTTTACCTTCTTATTAGACTTTAATTATTTTGTCTGTTTTTTTTAAATTCATTTGATAAATTATCGTCTTTTAGTGGTTGTTCTTTAAATGTGTTTTCCTGGCTTTGTAAAGAACTGTAAATGGTTGTTTTTTGAAGAGGTGTAAACAATTCTTCACCTGCCTTCTGGAATTGGCCAGAAGGAGTGACTGACAGAGGACGATGAGCCTTGATTGGCTGCAGGGCTCAGTAGGAGATGAGGGCCGTTCAGACTAGAGAACCATCTGATTGCTAGACTGCCTCAAGCTGTCCTCTCCTTTCTCCTCTCCTCTGGTTTCACTATGCCGACCTCTCTCTCCTCTCCTTTCTCCTCTCCTCTGGTTTCACTACGTCTATCTCTCTCCTCTCCTCCTTTCTCCTCTCATCTGGTTTCACTACGCCTTCCTTTTTCTCTTCTCCTTTCTCATTTTTCTCATTCTCCCTCCGTCGTTGTCTTGGTAGAGTATTAACCTCTTCTTTATCTAGTCATTAAGGAGCAGGTAGGGGTTAGACAGTACAGAGACAGGTCATTAAGGAGCAGGTAGGGGTTAGATAGTACAGAGACAGGTCATTAAGAAGCAGGTAGGGGTTAGACAGTACAGAGACAGGTCATTAAGGAGCAGGTAGGGGTTAGACATAACAGAGACAGGCCATTAAGGAGCAGGTAGGGGTTAGACAGTACAGAGACAGGTCATTAAGGAGCAGGTAGGGGTTAGATAGTACAGAGACAGGTCATTAAGGAGCAGGTAGGGGTTAGACAGTACAGAGACAGGTCATTAAGGAGCAGGTAGGGGTTAGACAGTACAGAGACAGGTCATTAAGGAGCAGGTAGGGGTTAGACATAACAGAGACAGGCCATTAAGGAGCAGGTAGGGGTTAGACATAACAGAGACAGGCCATTAAGGAGTAGGGGTTAGGGGTAATCTTGCTCTATAGGATGCTACAGGTTAGGCTGTGGACATTGGGGATCGAACCCAATACCTTTTAGCTGGGAGTAACCACCAAGGGACTAACCAGCACAACGGTTCATACGATATCTTACAAAAAGTTATGCATAATTATTTGTGTATAATCCTACAAATGTGGGCAAGCCCCTGCAGTGCAGAACTAAAAAATGGCGGACATGGCTTTTATTCTCAGTGGAAAATGCAATATTTTAAGATAGTTTCGGCATTAAAATGCGTTTTTATAACATTTCTAGCGAGAAATGTGCATTTTATTTTCATAATCTTTGCTCAGTGAATGTATATAATCTTTAGTTTGTTAGTTATCACGAAGATTCGTTCAGGTCTCCCAATGTTTTCTATCATTGCTATGGTGGTTGCTATGGACACCCGGAAGTATTCTTTTAATTATAGCTTTAACATTTCTCAACACAAAAACACGAAAGTGTGTGTCCTTGATAACTCAACAATACAATAGTTTAATGTTGGGCGCAGATACGCGCACCCCGGTCCAGGTATTATTTATAGGTCAAAACAGGGGAAACATTGAAACCCAAGCATTTTAAATGGGGGCTACTGATTGGCTAAGATTGTTGACCCCACGTGAAGGAAAGCTGACCAGCACGAAAAAGCGTGATACCGGCTTGTCCATTGTGTGTGCTTCCTTTTTTTGTCCACTTGGTGGCAGTAGGCAGATTATTCGGTCACTTTCTGTTGGGCTAGATACGAAATTACTTTATTTTGTTTAGAATTTTAGTAGAGTTTAATATCCTGATTCATATCAAAGACACCCCATGTCTCTATCTTATTCCCAAGTTTGGCTTCTTCAACATTTCTCAACACATTTCTTCTGATGACCTCGACCACCAGAAGTGATTCAATGAAACTACCATTGAATCACTTCTGGTTGGGCTAAAGCCACCAGATTGATAATCTTATGTCCTTTAGGCCCTTTTTCACTAAGAGCAATTCACAAAGTATTTTAGGCCTAAAAGTAGCACCCAAGTCTAGGAGAGCTTAAAAAGTCCTCGAGAGGACTCCTAACTCACTAAGACATATTCACAAAGAATTGGAAAATGGCTGCGAGACGAAATGTTTTGGAGACAATGGAAGACTGTGAATTGATCAAGAGATATAGGCTAAATCGTGAGGGTATAAAACTTGTTGTGGAATTAGTGCGGGATGCAATGACATCCCCGACTAACAGGAATAACTCGATTAGTCCGGAAATAAAATGTTTGGCAACACTACGATATTTAGCAACAGGGAAAATGCAACTTTACAATGCCGACGATTTAGGAATATCGCAACCAGTCAGCCGTGCCATAAACCAAACCATCAACTGTAGACCACATATCAATTCAATTAAATTCAAACTTTATTAAGGACACATCTCGTGAAAGGTCCATAACACCAACACAACACAATACATGTACATATGTAAATACACATATACACACACACACACACACACACACACACACACACACACACACACACAAACACACACACACGATTCCACAATGATCCTATATTTACATACAGGCTAGAACGCCAGTGGTTCCACATTCTGGACGAGAGCCTGACAGAGCTCAGTTCAAAGTTGGTTAAGGCTGAAATAATACCATTAATATCATCCAACAGTTTATCCGGTTTCCTTTGGACAATCAACAACTACACAGGATCAAAGCCAACTTCATGGCAATTGCAGGTATGCCCGGTGTGGTCGGTGCTATTGACGGGACGCACATAAAAATAATTGCGCCATCAAAAGATGAGGACGTGTTCGTCAATAGAAAGAAAGTACATTCCATCAACACGCAGATTGTTTTTGATGCAACTTTTAACATTCTTGATGTTGTTGCAAAGTGGCCTGGGTCTACCCATGATTCGCGTATTTTAATGGAGAGCGGTCTGAGGCATGAGGTACCATGTACCAGTTGGGTGTCACTTGCTGGGTGACAGTGGCTATCCCTGCAAGACGTGGCTCTTGACACCTCTCAATCCACAACCGGGAGCACAGTTAAAGTATAACATGTTAGTGATTACGCAGATTGCGCTTAGTCCTATGCGTAAAAAACATCGTATTAGCTCTTTGTCGCCTTTTATTTGTTGAATCCATATTTATTATTGTTTACTGTTTTCCTCCATATATGTTAGAGCACACACAAATACATGAAATCTTGTGAAGAGAGGATGTGATCACAGTGATCACTGTATGCACCATTCTCCACAACCGGTATGGGCTGTTATTTAAAGTGTTGAAGTGCTGGAGATATGGATAATAGTTTGCAGGGTGCTTTTAATTGCCTCCTTGATTTAATGCAATTTACATATTTGTATTGTTTGCTTTTTCTCTCTCTCTTTAACGTGCATATAGGCTACAACGTCATTATCGTGGTCTGCACAAACTTGTCATCATGCGTGTATTCTGCTAACTGCACTGTCCATAAATATTTGATAGGAATTAATTTCTAGCCTAGGCTATTTCCTTGTTCTTTGGTGATTTAGTGGGCTCGTTTGTGGGATGTTACGGATGAGTTTCACAGAGACCGCCTGCTCTGAACAACCAATCACCGTACTGACCGCTTCTAAACTCGTGCATGAGAATCGACGTAATCCATAGCAACGGCGCGTCACTCTTAGTTCACTCTTAGTTCACTCTTAGTGATTTATCCTTAGTATGAGTAGGTCTCAGCGGCTTTGTGAATAACTTTTAAGAAAAAACTCCTACGTTAAATGTTTTATCGCGAGTTAAGAGCACTCCTAGTGTTAAGATAACATGCTTTGTGAATACGGCCCCAGGTCTCTAGCTCACTCCCAAGTAGGGATGGGAATCGAAAACCGGTTCTTGTTGAGAACCGGTTCCCAGTGTTTCAATTCCTTGGAATTGTTTGCCAATTTTGCAAACGATTCCCTTATCGATTCCAGTGGACGTGAATGACGTCACCACGCACGTTGCGTAGCGACTCCAGTGCAGCCAGCAGTCAACAGTAAACATGGCGCCCAAGCGGTACAAACGCTCAAAAGTTTGGTTACCCTTCACAAGAAAAGACAACAACAGGGCAACTTGCAATACTTGCAACGTGGATATTTCCTCAAAGGGAGGAAATACTTCCAACATGCAAAAAAATGTGCGCACACAGCATGCGATACCGATTTCTGAATGTCGCGTTTCGATCCGCTCCGGACTAACGTTAAGACGTCACTGTTGTTGGGTTTGTAAGGTCATGACTAAACTAAACAAAGATGACGCTAATCGACCTGTTTGTTGTCCTTTTTTTCCAAATGAGAATCGATAAGAGAATCGATAAAGAACCGAATCGTTAAGCAGAATCGAAAATGGAATCGGAATCGTAAAAATCGAATCGATTCCCATCCCTACTCCCAAGTGTACTTGACCTCATGGTCACCCTCAAATTACACCACTTCCTGTTGGGCTAGATCCTACCAAATGTAACATTATTAAATAATGTATCATAGTACAGTTTAATGCCCTGATTCATATACAAGACACCCCATGTCTCTATCTTATTCCCAAGTCATTCTAGGCCCCTATTAATGGTGTGTTTTTTTCTGTATGACCCATTTGAATCACTTCCGGGTGGGCTAGAGCCACCAGATTGATAATCTTTTATATCCTTTAGGCCCTCTTTCATAAAAGACACCCTAGGTCTCTATCTTATTCCCAAGTCATTCTAGGCCCCTATTCATGGTTTATTATTGTAAGGGGCGTGGCTAAGGCCCCTTTTGACTTTCGGACCCCAAACTTGAGAACCTGGTCCCCACCCCACATGTGTTTACACATCTAAAAAGCACAAGTTTTATCTCCATCCCGCCGGAAATGGGGAACTTGAAGCCTCCCATTTTACTCCCATTGACTCTCATGTTGCAGGTCACAACCCTTTTCCTGACCTTTCAAAATGGTGAGAGATGCCAAAATATATACACGTGTCCCCCTTGGTCCCAGGAACAACATATCCGAGAGTTGGACTTTTAAACCTCACAGAAAAAAGTTAGCCCGTATGGGCCAGTTTGTTGTCAGAACTTCTCAGAAGTGTAACCCGCGAGTCTTATTTGCTCAGAATGTGGTTGCAGAAGGCCGATTTGGAGATAGGAAGGTGTCACCACCCCAAGACTTGACACCGTTATTACAGGGCCCGACTGGGACCCCCACACCGAATATTGGCCCTTTGTGACCCCGGGGGGGGCGATCCCCGCCCTGTCATTACATGGTGTACTTTCGATCCAACGGCAATGGGAGGCGTTAGGACGGCCCCCCGCACGGCCCCCTTTTGGCTGACAGACTGGACATTTTCACCAAGTGATCCCAAGTCACCCCCTGGTTGACTGGTTCAGAGGACAAGTTCCTATCTCTATCCTACAAATTTATATGAATTTATAGCAACCACATTTATCTCCAATGCGTATCAATGGAGCATTTGATGGTGCTTTGTGAGTCACTTCCGGTTGGGCAACAGACACCAAATTGATAATCTTATACGGCCTTGAGGCCCCTTTTCATCTAAAAGAGGTAGGTCACTGTACTTGACCTCTGGCCTCCAATGGTGTTCTTCTGATGACCTCCCAACCCATTTGCATCGCTTCCGGTTGGGCTACAGCCTCCAAATTCATATTCTTGTCCTTTAGGCCCTCTTTCATGGGTCTCTACCAGGTCTCTTTCTTATTCCCAAGTCCTTCCCGCCATTTGTTTTACCTTCTGATGACCTCTGAACGACCCATTATAATCACTTCCTGATGGGAAAAAAACACACCATTAATAGGGGCCTAGAATGACTTGGGAATAAGATGGAGACCTGGGGTCTCTTTTATATGAATCAGGGCATTCAACTCTACTAAAATTATACATTTGGTAGGATCTAGCCCAACAGGAAGTGGTGTAATTGGAGGGTGACCAAGTACACATGGGAGTGAGCTAGGGACCTTGTGTCTCTTTTATATGAAAGAGGGCCTAAAGGACATATACGATTATCAATCTGGTGGCTCTAGCCACACTTGGGAATAAGAGAGAGACATGGGGTGTCTTTGATATGAATCAGGACATTAAACTCTACTAAAATTCTAAACAAAATAAAGTAATTTCTTATCTAGCCCAACAGAAAGTGACTGAATAATCTGCCTACTGACACCAAGTGGACAAAAAAAGGAAGCACACACAATGGACAAGCCGGTATCACGCTTTTTCGTGCTGGTCAGCTTTCCTTCACGTGGGGTCAACAATCTTAGCCAATAAGTAGCCCCCATTTAAAATGCTTGGGTTTCAATGTTTTCCCCTGTTTTGACCTATAAATAATACCTGGACCGGGGTGCGCTTATCTGCGCCCAACATTAAACTATTGTATTGTTGAGTTATCATGGACACACACTTTTGTGTTTTTGTGTTGAGAAATGTTAAAGCTATAATTAAAAGAATACTTCCAGGTGTCCATAGCAACCACCATAGCAACGATAGAAAACATTGGGAGACCTGAACAAATCTTCGTAATAACTAACAAACTAAAGATCATATACTGTACATTCACTGAGCAAAGACTATGAAAATATAATGCACATTTCTCGCTAGAAATGTTATCAAAACGCATTTTAATGCCAAAACTATTTTCCGAGTTTTGTGTGATTAATGGGTACGTTTTTGCTATCATTAATGTAGCTAGATGCACATCTCATGTATTATTATTATTATTATTATTATTATTATTAGTATGTCTATGAATGTGTTTTTTAATTCTTTTTTATCCTGACGTTTTATTTAGTGCCAGCAGTAAACAAAAGGAAAGCCCTTGCACTCTTCTTTTTACTGCGGAGAATTCAAAGGATTAGGAGACGGATTTGGGTGCACAACAGTCTATTTACTATTACAGAGTATTTACCACAAACACACACACACGGTAAAAAACAACAACTATAATATATGGTATATGGTATAATATACAGTATGGTATGGTATAATATACAGTATACTACCATGCAATTGTATGCAGAAATTAAGATCTTTATTGATCTTTATTATTTTAGACATGATTTAATGTACTGACAGACACACATACTTAAACTTCGAAAACACACACAAATGCATGTTTCGTCATTGATTCTGGTGTAGAGGACGCGCGTGAAAGTAGACTTGATTTCTAATTTAGGATTTTGCTGCGTGTCTGCTGCGCGTCAGACGGAACTGGTGTAGCAGCTCTCATTGACTATAGTGGGAGCGTAACCTTACGGCTCGACGCTATGTGACGTGTTCATGCCCGGTGTAGCAGAGGGGTGAGTCTTTAGCACGCCATGACCACGGCAACTGGCACATGCACGCACACACACACACACACACCACACACACACACATGATGTGATGGTGAAATCAGAGACGATAGATAGGTGCAGGGGCGATTCTAGGATCAGACCTTTAGGGGGGCTCAGCCCCTAATGAGAATGCAGTGTCTGAGCAGCAGTGGAGGTGAAGGAGTAAAACATTTTTTTGGGTGCGCTCGCAAAGCGTGCCCTGCTGGGTGGTTTCTATGTCTGCCGGCACCAGAAGGGCTCTTGAGGCCTAAGTACATACAGTACATGGGGACAACCCTTTAAAGATCCGAGTGGCAAATGGCCCAAAGTACCGTGGTCAGAAAAAATTAAAGGTTTTTACATCATATACAACCTCACTTCATTGTGCAGACTCAACACAGGACATCCACGTGGTCTGTCGCTTCAATCTTGGATTGGCAGTCATCCAGTTCAAGCCATTTTTCGAATGTTATGAAGAGTCTGTGCTGAGACTTGGAAAATGCTATCTACAACTGGTAGTCCATGCAACTTGATAGAGCTTAAACTGATTTGCCAATGTGCACACAACTGTGTTTGTGTGTGTGTGTGTGTTACTGTAATTAAGAGTTGTCAATTTGTTCAGCTACTCTCTGCTGACCTGCTGGCTTGGTGGCCGGTATGCTGCTCTCTCTCTGTCTCCTCATTTGTCTCTCTGGTCTGCTCTCTCTCTCTCTCTCTCTCTCTCTCTCTCTCTCATCTCCCAGAGACTCTCCCTGTTCTTCTCTTTCTCCTTGTATTGTGAAAATAAACAAATAGCATATATAGTTATCTAGGAAGTGTTTTTTAATGAAGATGTGCACTTTAGAATGAAGTCCACTGACATATGTTCTAAGTGTACTTCTGGAAAGCATTTAATGTGGGAAAAAACACATAGCATCCATGAAATACATGTAAAATTATGTTGTGAATGGGATTTTTTTTTCTCTCGGCTAAACAGTTACTGTTTTGCCACTATAACAGTCTTGACTTCACTATCTGTCCACTTTCTGTGCGTTCACACCGAAAGCGCACAAAGAGGAAAATGATCCCGGAAGTCATTCAGTGTGTATTAGGAGCCAGGCAGACAAAGAGGGAAAAGAAGAATTGGCGGAGGCAGTGGACTAGGTGACTTAGGAGGATTAAAAAAGTTAAAAATCCTCCAACTTTATGTAAATGAGCTATGACGCGTCTAGGAGGGAAAGGTGGAAAATCCATCGATAGCCAATGGGGATGTCTCGTTCTGCTGTCGTCCCTCGGTCAGACCCGCATAACTTTAGTTCCTACCAAACATTCGTTCCAAGATGTCGCTGGAAATGCTGATTGCTGCCGTAGCAGAACACCTCTATGATGTCCTCTATGATTTGACAACATTACATTTGGCAAAATCAGTGTTTATTTGGGATGATCATTTCCGTAAATATGATTGGGGAGTAAGTAAGGGATAATGCCCGACAAGGTGTCCATTAACAGAAATGAATGGACGACGCGGAGGACGGTTGCTTCCGCAAAGTACCATTGTCACTTACGAAAGAATGAAATATTTAATCAATTAATAATACTTTAATGTGTTTTAGAGTTAAAATCGTGAATATCTCCCGTATGCAGGCGTTGCCAAGCAACGTGGCCATAGCGTCTTCATAGCGTCAACGTCTTTCATAGGTTTAAATAAACACTTTTTAACCAACACCCTCCAGCCAATCAGAATCGAGTATTCACCCAGACCATGATATAATTGGGGAATAATTCTGTTTTTAATGACTATATCAAGTAACTTTCCATCAAGTAACTTTCCGTGATCAACGATGTCGGTAAATGGGCTGTGCTACAGCAGTAGTTGCGTGGTGGTGTTTAGCGCGTGTGGCGTGCTGGCCCTTTAAATTTAGAAGCAAGAACGAACATTCTGAAGGGGGACAAAAGCGACATATGCGACTTAGATGGAGTGGACAAGGCGGATTCCTCTTTGTGCGCTTTCGGTGTGAACGCACAGTTTCTCACCTGGTTCTTCCTGCTCTTGCTCTCTGTCCTCTCTCTCTCCATCCTCCCCTCTCCCTCTTTGCACTGACAATCACACACAAACATATTGTATTCAACTAGAAAATGACATATAATCTGATAATAAATAAATAAAGTATTTGTGACGTAAATAAATGTAAGAGGAGACAAGTTTGCAAAATCTAATGTTAGAGGGCTAAAAATGATTTCAGAAAATAATAATAATTAATAATGTCGTACTGGGTAACTCGTGGTCGATCAGTCCATGAAGAAACACACCAATTGGTTTTGGTTTTCCACATTTATTTTCCATAAAACCTCCAGGCTTAGGCACAAGCCCTCTCCAAGCCCCCGCCAAACAAAAGAAATATTCCCGCCTAAAATAGGCCAAGGCATCCCCTTGCTCCACCCATCGGCCAATCCATCCATTAACACCGTATCCATAACTATATATACATGGTCCCTACTAATAAATATATAGTATACAATAATAATATATAATAATAACTATACTATTATAATCATTATTCTATATAATACTCAATTAGTACACACACACACACAATAAAGTTGACCTGCATATCAACCTCTTACACTGTCATACCGAAATACCCCCTGCCTTCATCCGAGAATGGTCTGACCCGGTACGTACCGCTGTCATAAGTACGGAAGTCATCCCCGCACTTCCCCTTTAATCGGCAAGACGGTGAGACGGTGAGTATAAGTGACAGACGTGCGTAAAGTGGTGATTGTTGGACCGGGATACTGCAATGGCTGAAATGAAATAATCAGATGCGTTTGTCGCTAATGTTACCCTGCCCTGTTATTTGTGCCGGCTACAAAATAAACAGTGAGTGAAACAAAGTGACGAGTGATTATTTACGTGACAGTGATGTTTTCATGAAGTGACTGGTGACTGGGTTATGGTGACGGGTGATAGCGTATATATATATATATATATATATATATATATATATATATATATATATATATCTACCCGACTATTTACATTCGGCATTCACGCCGTAGTGCGCCAACGCTTATTGCGCCTTAGATATCCCCACAAGTGACGCCATTACAAGGCGAGTGACGATCACAATACGACATCGTCACATTACCCCCCCCCTTCAAGCGTTTTCGTCCTCGAAAACTCTTGACAAATAGTCTGCCGTCACATTTTGGGCTCCAGGCCTGTACTTAACCTGGAACTGATATGGCTGCAGAGCCAAATACCACCTGGTAATCCTGTGGTTAGTGTCCTTCTTAGTCAGTTCGGTTAGGACAGCCGCCCTACTCGAACAATTGGGGATGAAACGTCTGTACCACCCCACCATTCCCAGGAAAGACCGCACCTGCGATTTGGTCTTCGGCACTGGGGTATCTGTGAGGGCACTCACCTTCCCCACCTGTGGCCTCACTACTCCACTGCCAATGATGAAGCCCAGGTACTCGACCTGTGACTTGGCCAGGGAACACTTGGCAGGGTTGATGGTCAGGCCTGCGTCCTTGATCCTCTGGAACACGTCTCGTACGTGGACCAGATGCTCCTCCCATGTTGCACTGAAAATGACGTCATCGAGGTACGCCCCCGCATACTCCCATGCACCCTCCAATACCCCATCCATGAGGCGTTGGAAAGTCGCCGGCGCCCCCTTCAATCCAAATGGCATGACAGTATATTGAAAAAAACCAAAGGGTGTACGGAATGCTGTCAAAGGTTTGGTTTCCTCTGC
The DNA here is from genome assembly GCA_030340625.1 of Merluccius polli. Classification (NCBI taxonomy): domain Eukaryota; kingdom Metazoa; phylum Chordata; class Actinopteri; order Gadiformes; family Merlucciidae; genus Merluccius; species Merluccius polli. Next base: position 100,173 of record JAOPHQ010005464.1, on the reverse strand, counting down.
TAGAGGAACCTGCCAATACCCCTTACAAAGGTCCAGAGTGGTAAGCCACTTGGCAGCACCAAGTCTGTCCAGCAAATCATCCACTCGGGGCATAGGGTATGGATCAAAGGTAGAAATGGCATTTACCTTCCTCAGATCGTTGCAGAACCTGAGGCTACCGTCCTTTTTCGGCACAATCACAATGGGGCATGACCACTCACTCTGAGATGGCTCTATGATCCCCATCTCCTTCATGACGTCCAACTCCTGCTTCAGCTTCGGGACCATCTGGGCCGGAATGCGGTAACTGGGGACCCTGATTGGCCCCGGTTCCTTCAGGGTAATATGATGGTGGATCAACTGTGTCAGCCCTGGAGTCTCTGCAAACAGTCCCTCCGGGAAACTGCCACGCAGCTCCTCCTGTTGGGAAGCAGAGAGGTGGGATACATTTACCTCGACTCCCGACGCCTGGCGGGTTGGGAAAAACTGCTCCTCTCCCTCGTTTTCCTCCTCCACTGTCCTGGCAAACAGCACCACTGCAGGCTCCTCACGGGGCACCCACTCCTTCAAGAGGTTGATGTGGAACGTCTGGCGCTGCTTCCTCCTTTCTGGCATGATGACCTGGTAGGTCACCGGCCCAGTCTTTTGCTCTACCACGTAGGGTCCCTGCCACTTAGCCAGGAGACTGCTCTCCGAGGTTGGCAGTAACAGGAGAACCTTCTGTCCTGGTGTGAAGGAACGCTCCCTCGACACCTCATCATACCACCGTTTCTGGGTGGTCTGTGCAGTTTTCATGTTCTGCTGCACCTCCTCCGTCAGGGCCTCCATTTTGTCCCTCATTTTTAAAATGTAGGACAACACATTCACCTGCTGTTCCGGCTGCTCCCCCTCCCAGGCTTCCTTCAGCACATCCAATGGACCTCTCACCTTCCTCCCGTAGAGCAACTCGAAAGGTGAGAAGCCTGTGGATGACTGGGGAACCTCCCGGTAGGCGAACAGCAGGTATGGTAGCCACTCGTCCCAGTCTGCACCTGTGTCGGACACAAACTTGCGCAGCATTGACTTCAGGGTTTGGTTTAGCCGCTCCACCAGCCCGTCGGTCTGAGGGTGGTAAGGCGTGGTCTTAATAGGTTTGATACCTAAGTACTGATACACCTGCTTCAGGAACTTAGATGTAAAGTTTGTGCCCTGGTCTGTGAGTACTTCCTTAGGGATCCCTACCCTCGTTAGTAGCTGTAAAAGTGCATTTGCTACCTGCCTGGCCTTTACATTTCTAAGAGGAAATGCCTCTGGGTACCTGGTAGCATAATCTGAGATCACCAGGATGTAGCGGTTTCCTCGCCGACTACGCTCCAGAGGCCCCACAATATCCATAGCAATCCTTCTGAAAGGCACCTCTATAATAGGCAACGGGACTAAAGGTGCCCTGTTGCCCTTCTCACCAGGTGCTGTCATCTGACACTGGGGACAGGACCTGCAATATTGCACCAGCTGCATGTACATGTTCGGCCAGTAAAACCGTCCTGCCACCCTTTCCCACGACTTATTCTGTCCTAGGTGCCCTGCCCAAGGACTAGAGTGCCCAAGCTCTAACACCTTGTCCCTTAGACTAACTGGCACCACCAGCTGCTCCCCTTCCTCCCCATGGCGGTACAGAATGCCTTGCTTAAGCCTAAACTTGGGCCCCTCCGCATTCCCACCACCATCCTCTACCAAATCCCTATAGAAGGCAGTAAGGGTTCCATCCTTTCGCTGCAGTTCCCTAATGTTGGCTGGGATTGCAGTCTGTTCACTAGAGTCACGAGATGGTACAGGCACTGTTTCAAGAACGGGGGTTCCTTGAAACTTGTCCCTCCTTCTCTGACTCCTAGTCTTAATTCCTTCTGTACTGGGTTGAGCGAATGGAAGCTCATCCCACGTACTGTCCCTTGAGGCCTGTGCCCTGGTAACAACCATGTTACAGGCTTTCTCAGGTGCCAAAAGGTGCACTAGACCTGGCATATCTTTCCCCAGCACCACGGGGTACGGCAAGTCCTGCAGCACCCCAACGGTAACCAGGTACTCTTGGCCCTCAATCTGCAGATACAGATCTGCGGTGGGGTAGGTTTTATGGTGCCCATGGATGCACCGTGTAGTGAGTGTTTGTCCCTGGTTTATGGCAGATTTGGGTACTAGGTTGGCCTTCACTAGCGTCTGATTGCTACCTGTGTCCACCATTGCCTGCACCCGTTTACCCCTGATTCCTACCCAAACCAACGACTCCCACTGGTGTTCTGGGCTCTGCCCTTCCCCCTCCTGCCCCCCTATACTACATACATAAGAAGTTTTTGGCTTCAATAGGGGACATTTAGGCTTAATATGTCCAGGCTGGCCACAGTGATAACACACTACCGGGTCCTTTGCTAGTCTCGCATTAAAAACAGGCGGTACTACTCTGCTTGGCTGGTTGCCAGGCCCACTATCCCTGGGGTGCCCCACTGCTACTACGGGGTTCCTGGGGTAACTACCCAACTGCCTGCCTCGACCACCTTCCCGACCACCCTCAGACTTACCCCATGGAGGTGGGCCGGGTTCTTGACCCCCGCCCAACTGGTAGGACCTGGAGTGTCGACGAGCCGCTATGAAGGAGTCCGCCAGGAGCACTGCCTCTCGCGCTGTGCTGGGGTTGTGTTCCCGGATCCACAACTGGACATCTGCGTTGACCATCCGTAGGAATTGCTCCAACACAATCTTCTCCCCGATCTGCTCTTTGGTGTGAGTCTTTGGAGCCACCCACTTCTCATAAAGTTCACCGAGCCTTGTAAAGAGTTCTTTGGGGGTCTCCTCGGGTAAGACCTCCAGTGCTTGGAACCTGAGTCTATAAGTTTCTGTATGAATTTCATACTTAGCCAAAATGGCCGCTTTGACCTTGTCATAGCAAAGCGTGTCGTCCATGTCCATTGCTATGTAGGCCGCTCTTGCCTTTCCCGTCAGCAAAGGGACCAAGTAGATTGCCCACTCTCCTACAGGACACAGGCTCACGGTTGCCATGCGTTCAAACATTGTGAGGAAATGTTCAATGTCCTCTTCCTCCAGGAAGCGCTGCATTTTTGGGCCTCTCCATCCCGACAGCTGACCCTGGTGGATCCTGGGTAGCCCTGCGTCCACGACCACTGCCGGATGTCCTGGATGCTGCACTGCCTCTCCAGAGGCTGCTGGAACCGACTCTGCTGCTGCCGCTGCTGCTGCCTGGTTTCCTGCCGCTGAGGCCACCACCTCTGGTGCTGCTGCCGCCGCTGGATGTGCTGTTGGAGCTGCTGCGACTCGGGCTGTGGCTTGCATGCCTTCTACCCTGTCCTTTACTGGCTCCTCCTTCCTGTCCCTGAGATGGTATGCCATATATCGCCACCGCTCCTCTTGGTTTTTCTCAAATTCCCTCCATTCTTTGTCCTTTATTTCCTGCGTCCGCAGAAAGTCCCCAAACATCGCCTTTAATGTTGCGATCTCGGACATAGGCCTGTGAGCTTCTTCCTCAGCCTCACCTTCTGCCTCCTGTGCTTGTCCGCTCAGGTCTCTTTGTCTTCTTCGCCGCATGGTGTTTCTCCTCGGCCACTGGCTCCCAAAAACCGCTGTCACCAAATGTCGTACTGGGTAACTCGTGGTCGATCAGTCCATGAAGAAACACACCAATTGGTTTTGGTTTTCCACATTTATTTTCCATAAAACCTCCAGGCTTAGGCACAAGCCCTCTCCAAGCCCCCGCCAAACAAAAGAAATATTCCCGCCTAAAATAGGCCAAGGCATCCCCTTGCTCCACCCATCGGCCAATCCATCCATTAACACCGTATCCATAACTATATATACATGGTCCCCACTAATAAATATATAGTATACAATAATAATATATAATAATAACTATACTATTATAATCATTATTCTATATAATACTCAATTAGTACACACACACACACAATAAAGTTGACCTGCATATCAACCTCTTACACTGTCATACCGAAATACCCCCTGCCTTCATCCGAGAATGGTCTGACCCGGTACGTACCGCTGTCATAAGTACGGAAGTCATCCCCGCACTTCCCCTTTAATCGGCAAGACGGTGAGACGGTGAGTATAAGTGACAGACGTGCGTAAAGTGGTGATTGTTGGACCGGGATACTGCAATGGCTGAAATGAAATAATCAGATGCGTTTGTCGCTAATGTTACCCTGCCCTGTTATTTGTGCCGGCTACAAAATAAACAGTGAGTGAAACAAAGTGACGAGTGATTATTTACGTGACAGTGATGTTTTCATGAAGTGACTGGTGACTGGGTTATGGTGACGGGTGATAGCGTATATATATATATATATATATATATATATATATATATATATATATATATATATATATATATATATATATATATATATATATATATATATCTACCCGACTATTTACATTCGGCATTCACGCCGTAGTGCGCCAACGCTTATTGCGCCTTAGATATCCCCACAAGTGACGCCATTACAAGGCGAGTGACGATCACAATACGACATCGTCACAAATAATAATAATTTAAAAAATTAGGGGTGCTGAGATGAAATTTGGGGGTGCTTGAGCACCCCTAAAACGAGTCTAAAATTGTCAAGGTGTTACATTTTTTGCAAAGAAACTACAACCACAAAGAAACTACAACCCCCAAAAATCTACAACCGCAAAAAATCTACACCCCAAAAACTAAAAACCCAAAAAACTACAACCCCCAAAAAACTACAGCAGGATATCAATCCCGTCATTGAATATGAAAGAGAAACCTACACTATAACCTCACTCACTCACACACACACACACGTTCCTTTCCAAACATCTGGCTCTTGGCAGGTTTCCAGCCAGGTTGGCGAGGTGTGTTTAGCCTCACTAATGTTCCTATGTAGGTTAAAGACCCCCCACGGCCCGCACTACACCACCCTGCCAGAGCAGGCATCTCAAGGTGAACACACACACACACACACACACACACCGAATGCACTGAACACAAACACACTGAATGTGCACACACACACTGAACGCACCAAACACACTGAACACAAACACATGAACACACACACACACACACACACAGCACAACAAATACACACCGACAACAAATACACACACACACACACACCGCCTCAAGTGCAGGCAATGAATAACTGTGGCACAGCAATGACACTGGATGCAGAGCCCAGTGTGATGGAGGGGACATCCTGCGACAGAGAAAAACACACCGGGCTCAGCCAGGCCCTTCGAGGGGCTCTTTAGTTTGAATTAATTCCATGAGTTACCACTAGTGACCTGACCACTAGTGACCACTAGTGACTACTAGTGACCACCAGTTACAACTACTTACCACTAGTGACCACTAGTTACAACTACTTACCACTAGTGACCACTAGTTACCGATAGTTACCACAAGTGACCACTAGTTATTATAACTAGTGACCACTAGTTACAGCTAGTGACCACTAGTGACCTGTACCACCTGGTAGGCTGGAGTTGGATCAATCCATCATCACACATCACTCACTTCGACTTGTGATGTCATAAGTGGAACATTTTTAAAAGCACCCGGTGGTGTTTTAATTAAAGGGGCACATTCATTAAGTGGTTACTCACACCTGCCGAAGCCTGGCGTCCCCGAAGAGAAATGGCCCACTTCCTCGTTGGGATGTGCTGTGATATCACGCAGCACATCTTTGTCTCCATATCCACATGATGTTCTTGCTTACAACAGGAACGGTTGTGTACTTCTGCTGCTGCAACCCCTACAGGTCCACCCTGACACTCACACAGTTGATGTTCTTGGGTTGGTGGTCTCCTCTTACCATTGCTGATAGCTTTGTTAGCGTTACGAGCTACACCTGTGCCCCCCTACTGAGAGAGCTGTCTCTGTGAGATACAGAAATACAAATACAATGTCCGAAATCGTATACTATGTACTACATACTGTAGTGTGAATAAACAGTAGTATGTATCTTAAGTGTGGATAAACAGTAGTATGTATCTTTAGTGTGAATAAACAGTAGTATGTATCTTTAGTGTGAATAAACAGTAGTATGTATCTTAAGTGTGGATAAACAGTAGTATGTATCTATGCATCTTCCAAGTGCTCTCACAGCCACTACCTTAGCAGTAAGTAGTACTCTGGCATGCCAAGTACCCTCACAAAGTACCTTAAGATGCAATGATTCATAGCATGCTAAGTATGCTAACATGCTTAGTACACTAACATGCTAAGTACCCATGCATGCATGGGACCCCCTGGCAGACAACCCACCGGGGGGTCCCGACCCACCGGCTTTGACCCCCGGGCAGACGACCCACCGGGGGGTCTCGATCCACCAGGGGTGGGACCCGCTGGCAGACGGTAGACAGTGTGGGGTGAGATGTTAAAGCGAGGTCCTGACCCCCGGGGGTCACTAGCTGTCAGGGCTCACAGTGCTACAGTAGGGGCACTGACCCCAGTGTCCTGTCTCTGTACCAACATGACCACCTGACCACTCCCACTGGGATAGTGTGTGGTGAGCATGCATCACCCAGGTCCTACACACTGCTAGTGGGTCTCCCTTCTCCCCTCCATCTCTCTCCCCTTTCCCTGCTCTCTCTCTCTCTCTCTCTCTCTCTCACACACACACACACACACACTCACTCACTCACTCTCACACACACACACACACACACACACACACACACACACACACACACACACACACACACACACACACTTATGTTAATACCTCTAGAGCAGTACTTGAGTATAAAACCATATTAATAATAGCTAAATCCCTGCCCTCTATGACTGTTCCATTATAACCCACCACGTTCATGATCATCACTACACAAGGTAATGGGGGTGCTGGGCAGCGCTTGGCCGAAGGACACTTGGGGGCACAAGTCTCTTCTGCTGCTGGGAATCGAACCTGCGCCGTTGTGTCCTCATCTCCTCGCCGTTGACCCGTCTAGCTGGTCCGGTTTCTGCCGGTCTGTTTCTGAACACGTGTTATTATGAGTATTGTTATGAATGGCGCAGCTCGTCACGTGGTTCTTCTTCTCTGACACCGCCGCTGTGCACGGAGAGGCGCGTGCACGCGCATCCTCATCTGCTCTGCACTGCGTGATATAACACAGTTATATCCGCAGTGGCTCACTGTGCTTACCGCCACCCCCCCCCCTCCGATACTGCCCTGGTTAGGACGGGCGAGAGAGGCACCGTGTCCGGGGGACTCGGTGCCGCATTAACCGCTCTACTGGTTCCCCCTCCTCCCCTGCAGGCGAGCGGCGCTCTGCAGCACGGCGGCAGCGACACCCAGCGGCCACAGCCGGCATGTCCCGGCGATGGCGCAGCAGAACACACTATGGCGGGATAAATAAGAGGATAGACAATACACTATTATTGCATTGTTATGTATCATAATGTAACATGTATAATAGCTCCTGCCTGATGGGACGCCAGTGTTGTGCCAGTTGATTGGTTGGTGCCATTCAAATGTGCAGCAGGTCCAGTATTGTAATATATAGGCCTACATTAATGTATAGGCCTACATTAATATATAGGCCTACATTCATATATAGATCTACACTTATATACAGGTCTAGATTAATATATAGGCCTAGGTTAATATGCATACATTAATATATAGGCCTACATTAATATATAGGTCTACACTTATATATAGGCCTAGATTAATATATAGGCCTAGAGATGAATATGCATACATTAATATATAGGCGTACAATAATATATAGGCCTACATTAATATATAGGCCTACACTTATATATAGGCCTAGATTAATATAAAAGCCTACATTAATGTATAGGCCTACATTAATATATAGGCCTACATTAATATATAGATCTACACTTATATACAGGTCTAGATTAATATATAGGCCTAGATTAATATGCATACATTAATATATAGGCCTACATTAATATATAGATCTACACTTATATATAGGCCTAGATTAATATATAGGCCTAGATTAATATATAGGCCTACACTAATATATAGGCCTACATTAATATATAGGCCTACATTAATATATAGGCAGGGGTGCTCATAACTGGTACGCAAGTACGCATGCGCGCCCATAATCAGCGATGCGTACCGTCACTTGTGCCACTACAGCGCTTTTGCGTACCTCACCATCAGGTCATCAAAATAAAACTACACGTGTATCTTGTACTACTTCTGCGTTTCCCCACCTGCAAAAAAAGGCAAACGGAGCGCTGTGTGCTCTGTGCACCGCGCGCACACTGGAGAACTGCGCAAAATCAGCTGATCGCAACGTCCGTTACTGTGTGAGACATCCGTTACTCGCTCCGTGGCAGTGACGGACTGGACCCCCGCCGCCACCCCCCCACCCCCCCGTCAACAACTCCACCCGCGGTGGAATCGCCTTTATCATTATCGAAACGACGCTACGTGTGGAGTGCGTACCGAACACCATCTCCTGGTACTCAAATGAGTAACTCACTAAAAAAGTTATGTGCAGCCCTGTAGCCTACAGATGTACGGGTCGTGTAGTGCGCCAGCCAGCCAGCAGGGGGAAATAAGACTCAGATGTGAACATATTATTTTGGATTTAAATGAACTGGGCCTATCGTGCCCACCTAACCATCATTTAATAAATACATCATGTGTAGGCTATAGTCCATCTTTCTCAATACCTGCTTGTGGGGGGGGGGGCGTGGTGCATCAGCCGCAGCAGGGAGCTGTGGAGGGGGCTTGGGAGAGCAGCGCCACCCAAATAGCAAAATATTTCGGCCTTTTTCTGGATTCTTCAGGCATTTGTTTGGTTTATGTACGATGTTGGCAAATGGATGGCAACCCGGAAAAGTGCCTTACATATTCTGGCACTTCTGGATGCCATAGCGATAGCGGAATCGCTGGTGGCGGCAGGGGAGGGGAGGAGCATTCATTCATGGCTCTTCTCTGGCAAAAGACTTGCGAAGTGATATAATCAAAACGTTCCAAGCCGAATTTCTCTATGAGAATTAACATGGGCTTTTTGAATAATCAGCGTTTTTAAACTCTTTAGGTGACAGAAGATTCCAAGATGCAGACGTTTGCCTACACATTTTTGTCATCTTTTCCCACGTTTGTCTGCACGTTTGTCTGCGTCAAATAATGAAACATGCACATAATAATGACAATGAATGACTTGTATGGTAGTCTTTGTCATAACTTTATATTATTAAAGTTATGACAAATTAATTTCATTTCATAATAAATTAATTATTCTGAAATCTAATTTAAAATGAATGTGAATGTATAGTTCTTAAGATCACAATAATAAAATCGAGTAGAACTGATACACAATATTTAAGTATAATCATAGATTGTGTATATGGAGGGTGTGGATATTTTGCCTCTGCTCGTTTGAGTGTGTATGAGACTTCGGCAGATAGCGAACAGTTTCTTTTTCCCCAAGAAAAGTCAGACGATGGAATTGTCTTAATGGACTTGTTTACTTGAAGAAATGACTGTAAAACTGAAACATACAAATACGATGTGTCAGTTATCGTTGCCTGAGCACATTTAAACAACATTACAATTCTGCTAGAAAACGGTTGGTAGCTTAAGGCTAATTCCAATGGAAAACTCCATATACATGCTAACGGTTAGCATTGACAACAAACTGAATTATAATGTCAACAAGGTTTACAATATGTACAAAATGTCAGAGTCGTACAACTTATAGTAATGCTACTGTGCAAAACCATTATCAATAGCTTTGATATATGTAAAAAAACCGATATAAAATATTTCGGGATTTGCACTTTGACCTTGGTGCGGCCATTTTAAGGGACGTTGGACAGTTGGCCATCTCAGTTGCTGCCTTCATTGAGGTAAGGTAGTTCATCTCAAGTTAGAGACAATGACATGTTTAATTTTCAGTATTTCTATTAACCTAACTATCCTGCAAATAGCCAGTGTGATGTAACTATCGTTCTTGTTTGTATACTTTAGGTTGTAAGTTCCGTCTATAATGGCGTTATATGACATGAGAAGCATTAAACTGGCTCGTTTTTGAATAGTTAAGTGACCTAGCCTTTAGCTTGGTTTAGCTAGCGCATGTTCACCAAACCACATTTTCCCGTACATTTCCTGACAGGAAGAGAGATTTCGTCGTTTCGAGTTTCGACCAAAAGTAAGGTTAGTTGTATTCTGTCTGGTTTTAACTCCTGTTAAACTCGTAGGTTTCTTTGTGAAGGCCATTTAAACATTCTTGCTACATTTTTATTTCGCGCCCAAACGGAATCATGAGGATTAGATGGCCAGCCGTGTTTCACTCTTGATAAGAAAACTGCATAAGCTACGCACGTTAATTGGTATTGTAATGCTATATGGTAATAAGCTATAAGGGTATTTTGCTGTTATCTGGGTATTTTGCTGTTATCTGCTGTCTTATGTCCGCATGGCATACGGTCACTGTCGTGTTCTATCTAAAATATATGTTAGACAAGTTCACTAAAAAAAGTGAAACACAAAAATGTGGTTATTTATTATGGTGTCAATGACTGAATGCAGGGTATTCGGACTGGAAAGGTTAATATTCTGGTTAAAGCAAGATTGCTAAAGGGGGGTTTGATATGGGAATATTATAGTTTACATGTTAAGCAATATTCTGAATTTAATCAGCAGTTGGTTGGGACATAATCACAATGCATAGCATTTTATTGTGAAAATGTGAATAAATGGTAAGTTGGTTTCCCATATCAAACATTTTTGTAATAAAATGCTATACATTGCCATTATGTCCCAGCCCACTGCTGTTTTAATTCAGAATATTGATTAAACATGTACACTGGAATATTCTCATATCAAACCCCCTTTTCGGAATCTTGTGTGCGAAGGATTGCGTTAATAACTGCACACCATGTAAAGAAAGTATTTGCACATTACTGCACTTCGTATATGGTCAAAGAAAAGGAAAGACAGTTTGTGTTCCTCAGCCTTGGGTTTATTTCACTTTTCATTCTTGACAGATGACTTTGAAGATGCCCGGCAGAGACTTAGCCGTGCAGAGATTGAGTCCGACCTCCAGTCGGAGGCAGAAGATGACCTGAGGAAAAGAAAACCCAAGTATGTATTGAGTCTGCAGCGGGCATTTTAGATTGTTTATGATTTGTCTCACTCTAACATAGGCTGTGTCCAAAATGAACAAAGGGTGTCTCAGCAATTAAACAAAAGATGCTGTTCCATTTAGCGGTGTAGGTTGTCCAAAATGAAGTGTTTAGCCGGTGCTTTGATCCTTGCTATGACAAGTGCTTGTGAAGACAGAGGCAACAAGGCACCTGTCTGGCTGTCTACTTAATAGCAATGTGAATGGGTCATAAATGGTTGCAGGATCTAAAATGACTTTCTTTTTCGTCTCCGAAGGCCAAGACAACGATTTCTGCCCGCTGAACCAGTCATTAAAAAACGTCCTCTGCCCAAGTTACCAGCAATTCCGAGCCTTTCATCTACTCTACGGGAGGCAATTGCTCCTGAGCCTCTGCCATTGCACCTGTCTTCTGAGCCGTCCAGATTCCAACAGCAGTGTTCTCCCGAGTCGTCCCGATTCCAACAGCAGTGTTCTGAGCCGTCCCGATTCCGAAAGGAGTGTTCTGAGCCATCACGATTCCAACAGCAGTGGTCTCCCGAGCCGTCCCGATTCCAACAGCAGTGGTCTCCCGAGCCGTCCCGATTCCAACAGCAGTGTTCTGAGCCGTCCCGATTCCAACAGCAGTGTTCTCCCGAGCCGTCTCGATTCCAACAGTAGTGTTCTCCTGAACCGACCCAGGTTGACCCTATGTTAAGATGTGAGTTCTAATAACATTATACCACGGCTTGGTTAAACTTCCCATTGTGGTGCGTTCTTTAGAACGTGCGTTAACTTCTGATATCTGCACACCTATGAATTATCCCTTACTTATATTCCTCTTAACAAATTTCTTAATGAAATTTCATATTGTACTTGCAACAAAAATGATGACATCTTTTCCAATGTTAACTGTTTCAGCTCTTCTACGAGAAATCATTGCCAAACAGGAAATGATGCTGGACATGCAGCGTGGTATCCTCAGGGTGGTCCAGGACTGCTTATCCTCACCTCCGTCTACACTGCCAGACAGGAGTTTTTTACCTATTAGGGAACCTGTTGATCTTGTGGCTCTTGATGACGACATAAAGACCAAACAAGTCAAAAGAGAAGATTTGGTAGGACTAATAATGACATTGTATTCTATGAATGACATGATTTCTGTTTGGATTCCAACAGCTTCCAATGTTTGTTCAAATTTGCAAAATGTGATGTTTTTTGTATTTCAGGTGATAACACTTGGCCTTGTGGGGGGGGGCGAATTTGAAGGATACAGTGTGGAGGGTGATGAAGCAACTCCTTGTAAATAACCTAGCAACCAGGATCAACTGGACGGGACTGCACGGAAAACTAGCTTTCAACAAGCTTGAGATGAAGAACGTCGTCATAGGTAAAAATGAAGAATTCAGTTGTAAGACCTTTGTAACATTCAGGTAGTCTTTTATGATCCACTAGCTCTGTTCTCATAGTGCACTGCTCGAAATCTGCCCTGGATTTTTGTACTGGAAGTAAGTAGTGGGCAGAAAAGTCAAAGTTCTTTGGCTGTTTTGAAGGGAATTGGAGGGAGGGTCTTGACCTCTCTGGTTTTGATTTGGTCCTTAGTTCAACTTTGATATCTGGCATGGATGTAGCTGTTGGAGACATTCTACTTGGCCTAAAGTTTTTACCTTCTCTCCTTCCCCATTATTATTAATTATTTTACCAGTCAGAAGAAATCCACGCTGCAAAGACGCCAGTGAGCAGGAGGTGGAGCAGCTGCTGAAGAGGTGGTTCTACCTGGCATGTGATCGTGACAGGGGGCGGAAGAGGAGGAGCACTCCCAGTAGCAGCAGCAACAGCATGCATCCCCAGCAGCAAGAGCAGAGCAATCCCCCTCAGCCACGCTACACCCCTGAATCCACTGAGACGTTTCAGTTATGAATGGATGGAGTAAAATCAGTTTTAGTTAGTGTTTCAGTGCAAGTCAACCCATAGCCCTGTTCAAGATCACGGAGTGCTGCCATCAGGAAAAAGAACGCGAAAACTGAGCACAACATGGATGAAATGGTGAAACGGCAGCCAGTGCTAACCAGTGGAGGCATGGTTTGTGTTGGCTGCCATTTCGCTATGGTCTATGTCGTACTCAGTTCTCATTCTTTTTCCAATGCGCAGCACTCTGAAATGTTGGTTTTCATTAAAAAAAAATGAATGTCTTTTTTTCAGTATGTCAAAATAAAGTCTTAATATTTATAAAAATGCAACAGCTGTGGGGTTTTTTGTAATTAAAAATAAGTTCAAGAATAACCTTTTTTTTTCTATATGGGCCAGTTATGGGGAAATTCTGGTAATTGTATGGGTATTTTCTGGTGAAGTTCTGGCTTTCATCCGGTATGACTTTGGCAAACCTGTGTGTGTGTGCCAGTTATGGGGAAATTCTGGTAATTGTATGGGTATTTTCTGGTGCAGTTCCGGCTTTCATCCGGTATACGTTGGCATGACTTCGGCAAACCCGTGTGTGCACCAGTCATGGCCAGGTGAGAGTGATCGGCACACCTGCACCCTGTTGGCTAATCACTCTCTCCCTTCTTAACGCAGAAGCGTGCTGGACCCGGGAGGACCGGACCTGGAGCACACGGGTTGTCGACGGGGCCAGATCTAGGCCCGCGACAACATTAGCGCGTATTAATAATTGTGTTTGAATAAACCTGGTAAACCTACATTGTGCGAGTCATCCTTGCAGTGAGAACCCTCCCCCCCTCGTGGCACCATATAACGCCACACTGCTTGAAACACTACTACACCAACACAATTGATTTCCATTCTATAAATTAAAATATAAAAGTCAAATAAACATTTGAAATCTGATTGTAAATGTGCAAAATGTAAAATGATGTGTACAACAGTTTAAATGTCTCTAAACATTTATTTGTGTGTGTGTGTGTGTGTGTGGGGGGGGGGGGGGGGGGGGGGGGTATGTTTCTCATAAAGACTCATTAGCAACAGCTTGGCCAAGACAATGACCACAAAGACCGGGGCCGTGTTCCGATATCCGTACTTCCCGTACTTAGTATACCTAGTTTGAGAACGTAGGGTGTTCCGATTATGATCGCGGCAAAAGAAGTGTATTATGTTTCTTCCTTATAACCATATACAGTATATATTCTATTACAGAGCAACACGGACACGCTGTTGGCTGTTCAATCACTTCTTCAAGACTGGTTTATTAACAGCAGGGCCCAACCTATTACAGAACACCAATGCCCCCTAGTGGACGCTATTGGAATAACACAATATGTAGCTTCATACATAACATCTCCTCCCCACTAAGATATGTTGTCCCTTAACACACAGAGGCTATTTTCTTTAAAACAACACAACATAAAATATATGCCTTCTTTTGGTCTTTTTGTTAAATCAAATAAAAGAACGAGGAGTATTTTAGTTTCCATTATAGAACTAATATGTTGGGAACAATGTCTCGGCACATAAACAGTCCACAGCGTAGATTACTCTTCCGTGTGTTCACTCATCACTGTAACGTGCGGGTGGTTTAATGATCCTCACAGGATAGCGTCTCTCATCTACTGTTACCTGAGAATGTCCAGTCTGTGGTGGTGCAGTGGGCTGGTGTGTTTCTGATGTTTCAGCAGTCTCTGGCACTTGATCATCAACCAGCTCTTGTTGCGGTGGATCAGGGTAAAGTGTGGTGCCACTATTACTCCGGGGTAGTGACACTGGTGGGTGTACCGGCAGATTCACTTCAGGATGCTGAGGCCCTGGATCAGGGCGTGTCAGCATCTGATCCACATGACGTTTCCATACCCCTGGTGTGCCCACATTTACCCTGTATGACACTGGTCCCGTCTTTTCCACGACAACGCCTTGAGCCCACTTCTCCTCCCCTCTCCTATAATCACGCACTAGGACTGGCTCCCCAACATTAAATTGTCTGTCTCTAGAGTGTTGTTGGCGGCGTTGCTGTTGAGCATCCTGTGACCTGTGCACCGCTCCAGCCACACTAGGTTTGAGGAAATCCAGACGAGAGCGCAGCCTGCGCCCCAGGAACAGCATAGCTGGCGATTCTCTCGTGGTTGCGTGAGGGGTTGCGGGGTTGCGGTATGTCAGTAGGAACGCATCCAAACGTCACTGCACACTTGCTGTGCCTTTGGATGCTTTCAAGGCATGTTTGAACGTCTGCACAAAACGCTCGGCCAAGCCATTGGTGGCAGGATGGTATGGCGCAGAACAGATGTGTTTGACTCCATTGGCTTTAAGGAATATACTGAATTCCTCAGAACAGAACTGAGGGCCGTTGTCGCTCACAAGGATGTGTGGAATGCCATGACGACTAAAAAGTCCCCTCAGCACTGTAATGGTCCTATGGGCTGTAGTGCTGTCCATGATATGCACCTCAGGCCACTTTGAATGAGCGTCCACAGCGACCAAGTACATATGACCCTCAAATGGGCCCGCAAAATCCACATGTATCCTTTCCCAAGGACTGGAGGGCCACACCCAAGGGTGTAAAGGTGCTAGCCCCGGCTCTTTCTGTACATTCTGACATGAGTGGCATGATTTAGCCTGGCGCTCAATTTGAGAGTCGATGCCTGGCCACCACACATAACTGCGTGCCAGGCTCTTCATCCTCACGACACCTGGATGTGCTGAATGGAGCTCTTCCAGCATGCGTGTGCGCAGTTTAGGTGGCACAATCACTCTCACACCCCACATGAGGCACCCCTGCTGTATTGTAAGGTCATTCCGCCGCAGCAGGTACGGCAGCATCTCTTCACCTGCCTCCTTTGCTGCTGGAAAACGACCAGTTGAGACCATTTCTAGGACGCGAGACAAGGTGCGGTCAGACAATGTGTCACCTCTTATCTCCTTGCTACTGACTGGCAGTGTGTCCAGCTGAGATGTGTAGAATATTTCTACTGCTCCTCTCTTCTTGTCATGCGTGTGGGTTAGCGGTAACCGCGACAGTCCATCGGCATTCGAATGCAATGTGCCTTTCCTGTATTGTATAGTATATCATGCGCTGACAGGAGGAGCGCCAACGCTGCATGCGGGCTGCCGCCATTGACGGCGTACTTTTCACAGGACTCAGGATGGAGGTAAGCGGGCGATGGTCAGTGAGTAGGGTGAACTTGTTTCCATAGAGGTACTGGTGGAACTTGCGTACTCCAAAGACTATCGCTAGCGCCTCCCTCTCGATCTGCGCATAATTTTGTTCTGCTTTGCTGAGAGTTCGTGATGCATAAGCTATTGGTCTTTCCATGCCATCCGGCATGACGTGCGAAAGCACAGCTCCGACCCCATAAGGTGAAGCATCGCACGCGAGGCGGAGAGGCAGCTTAGGATCGTAGTGTGTCAATACTTCCTTTGACACAAGGAGTGCTTTTGCTTCTTTGAACGCTGACTCACAGGCTGACCTCCACTGCCATTTCTTCCCTTTTACAAGCAGTTCATTCAGTGGTTTCAGGACAGTGGCTAGGTCAGGGACGAATCGTCCATAATAGTTTAGCAGTCCCAGAAATGAGCACAGTTGACTGACATCAGCCGGTGCTGGTGCTTCCACAATGGCACGCACTTTCTCTGGTGATTTGTGTAGTCCAGCTGCGTCGATAATATGGCCCAAGTATTCCACGGACTCCTGGAAAAACAGGCACTTTTCTTGCTTGAGATGCAGGCCACGCCCCTCCAACCTGCTCAGGACGGCATTCAGAGTCTCAAGGTGAGTCTGCCTGTCTGGACCACTAATAAGAATGTCGTCAAGGTAACAATGTGTATACGGCAATCCGAGAAGTACTTGGTCCATCGCCTTCTGAAACAAAGCGGGCAATGATGATACTCTGAAAGGTAACCGATTGAAACAGAATAGCCCTTTTTGTGTTGAGATAGTTAGCAGCTCCCTAGACTTCTCTTCTACCTCCATCTGTAGATAGGCATTTGATAAGTCCAACTTGGTGAAGTGTTGACCTCCAGCTAGCGAGGCAAAAAGGTCCTCAATGCGTGGGATTGGATATTTATCCACGCAGAGCACTGGGTTGAGAGTGACCTTAAAGTCTCCACACAGTCTCACTGTGCCATCCTTTTTGCTGACAGGCACCACAGGTGTGCCCCAATCACTATGCGCCACTGGCGAAATCACCCCAAGCTCAGTTAGTCATTTCAGTTCAACCTCCACTCGAGGTCGGAGAGCATAAGGCACATTACGTGGTGGGCAGAATTTGGGCACACTGTTAGGTCGGACAGTCAATGTGGCTTTAATTCCCTTCATTGTGCCTAGTCCTTTTGAGAAAACAGCTGAGTGTCTCTTTAACACAGTCTGTAAATTGTCTGTCTTTAAATCTTTCCAGTTCAATTTTATCGCTCTTAACCACTCTCTGCCAAAAAGTGGGGGTGCATCCACTTTCACTACGTACAAGGGCAAATCAGCACACTGCTTGTTTAATCTCACTTGCACTTTGATGACCCCTTCTGGTGCCAGAGGTTCTCCAGTGTATGCCACAGGTTCTCCAGTGTATGTCCTTAGCATGACATCAGTTGGTTGCAGGGGCAGTTGGTTCAGCGTGCTTCTGTTCAGATGTTCTTGTGTCAGGAGAAAAATTAGAAATTGTTAAGGAATTTAAATACCTTGGCATTATTCTGGACTCCAACTTTAATTTTAGGGCACATGTAAAAACTGTCTGTAAAAGGATCAAATTCAATCTTGCCAATTTCAAATTTATACGAAACTCTATGTCCACCCAGGCAGCCATGATGTACATGCATTCAATGATATTCTCTCACATGAGCTACTGTCTGACGAGTTGGTCTCAGGCTAATCACACAACACTAAAACCACTACAGTCTTTGTATAAACAAACACTGAAAGTTCTGGACAAAAAACCAAGGCAATTCCATCACTGTGCAATTTTAAGAAAACACAATCTAGTGAGCTGGGAAAACATGATTAAGCACAAAAATGCATGTCTCTTTTACAAAATCATACATGGCATGGCCCCTCCTCCACTTAGAGAATTTGTAACTATTAGAACAAACCAACATCGGATCACAAGAGGAGTCATGAGAGGGGACTGCATTATTCCACTTAGGAAAAGTGCCTTTAGTCAGTCAGCCTTCTCTGTTGCAGCCTCACGTGAATGGAATAACATCCCAACATGTATCAGAGACCTAAACACATATCAGGCATTTAATTCCAATCTGAAACAGTGGCTCATTGATAATATGATCTGCCAGCACTAAACTTGACCCGCCTGCTCTTGCCTCCTTGTGTCAGTGTGTCTGTGAATTTGTCCTGCGTCTTGCAACTTACTTTGTATGTTTGCTTGTTTGTATGCTTTTGTGTAGCTCGTTCCATGTCTCTCCTGTGCTGCTTCATGTACTATTGTCATGTCGACTTTTTTTTTTTTTTGTTGTGCATGTACTGTCTGCTCTGGTGGGCTATTGCCTCGATGTCTAACACATATAGATGTCTGCTATAAGTCCTAGTCTACCTTTTCAATTTGTGTTTGTTTGATGCAGACTCTTGTTTGTCCTGCATGCTTTATGTATTTTAATGCTTGATCTACTGAATACTTGTATGTGGTTATAATTGATGTTTTATCTGTTGCTTATCTATGTTCTCTTTTTTAAACTCTTTCTGTTATTTGCTTATTTGCTTTTTAGGGAGCCTATTGTTACATCTGGCCAAGGACTACAGATGGAAACTAGCCTTCTGGCTAAATCTGGCATATTTACAGAAATGTTTATTAATATGCACTGTCCTTGCCAAATAAACAAATAAATAAAATAAATAAAAATACTGCTCCCATGGAATCAGAGAAACAGCAGCCCCTGTATCCAATTCCATTTCCATTTTCTTTCCATTTATGATAGTCAGCACAGATATTCGTGAATATTTCCCTTTTTGAGACATGGCATACACTCCTAAATCACTGTCAGAGTCAGATTTACTTTTCTCACTTTCACTTTCCTTTGCTTCAACATGGTGAATTCTTTTCTTTCCATATTTTACACTGCGTTTAAATGCATTACCTTTCTGTTCAGGTTTTCTTTCTCTGTCTTGGTTGCTTTTGGCTTTGCTCTTGCACATGAACTTTGTGTGACCTTTCCTCCCACATTGGTGACAGTCACGATCTCTGTACCAGCAGTCCTCCTCCGTATGATTATTTTTCCCGCAACGGCGGCATTTGTCACCGTTTTGAGAAATCACTGCGTTCACTTTAAGCGAGCCACTTAACTGTTGCACGTCGCGTGCTGCTGTCTCCACTGATACAGCGTAATCCACTGCTTTCTGAAACGTTAGATCCTTATCCGTCAAAAGGCGTTTCTAAATGGTTTCACTGTTAAGTCCACAAACGAATCTGTCCCGTAGTGCGTCTTCCAGATAAGCACCGAATTCGCAATGTTCCGAAAGTCTTTTCAATACAGCGACATATTGTGCCACTGTTTCTCCTTCCCCCTGACTTCACTTGTGGAAGCGGAATCTCTCTGCTATCACAAGCGGCTTCGGCGCAAAATGGGCCTGCAAAACTTTCACAATATCGTCATAGTCCATCTCCCCGGGCTTGACAGGAGCAACTAAACTGCGAAGCAATCCATATGCTTTAGGTCCTATCACACTAAACAGCACCGGAATTTTCTTGGCCTCCGTGATCTCATTAGCCAGGAGGTAATGTTCAAAACGTTCAATATACGTTGCCCATTGCTCACCAGCCTCATCGAAAGGATCTATATGTCCAATGATTCCAGCCATGACGTGTCTTCTCTCAGTGGCTTTTCTCGTAACAGTATCGGTAGACTCCTCAGAGGACGAATGACTCCACACCAGTCTTTAGGCTACCATGAACATAGCTCAATAGCTAGCAACTAGCTGCATCCAGCGTGGTCGAATACACACCTCGTCGCCAATTTATATTATGTTTCTTCCTTATAACCATATATAAGGGACGGGCTGGCCATAGGGAGGTTCGGGAGATTTCCCGAATGGCCGGACGATTTCAGGCCGAGCCCTCCGGCCGTAATATATATATATTTTTTATTTTGTATGTTTTATTTTGTGTATTATTATTTTTGGGCCGGTCCAGATTATTGGGCCGGTCCAGGATTGTCATAATACGTCGGCCGTAGGTCGAACGAGTTTTCAAGGCGGCGCGATGTCATGCGGATAATTCGCGTATAGTGGATATTCACGGTAATACCGGATTTCCACCGGGGACGTGAGCGCCGCGTTACGGCTGCGCCGCGGAACGGCTGCGTCCTCTGCCCTGGGTCAATTTCCACCGGACGCGTAACCGTGAATATCCACTATACGCGAATTATCCGCGTGACATCGCGCGGCCTTGAAGACTCGGTCGCAGGGGGCATGTTGACTAGTGGATCAACTAGCTCCCGCCTGCATTGTGGCAATGAATCAGAAGGGTCAACGTCACGGCCCACGCCCACGTCCTGTTTGCTGACTGGTGACCGCGTGGATTCGCGCCGCCCGTATTTGCATAAAGTTGAAATTTCCCAACTTTATGCAAATTTAGAGGCGGAGCCAGGCAGCGCCGCAGCTGGCTCTGCGCCGCAAGCAATCCCAGTGTGCTTTGCGCAGCAAATTGCTCGCGTCCCATAGAAAGTGAATGGAGGCGGCATTTCGCGTATAGTGGATATTCACGGTAACGGCAGCGTTGCGAGGCGGCTGGATTCGCGGGATCACGCGAGAACTACAAGACCACGTGAGAATCAGGAGACCACGCGATAATTTGTGGATGTCAAAATAGAACAAACAAATAAAAGGTTACTTTGCCTTTCCGAAGTTGACTTGCAGTTGCTTTGACTGTCAGAAGTTGATTTGCTGTTGATTTGGTCATTTTTCCTAGATTTGTGTGCTTCTACCATGAGTTGGTAGGCTATATAGTAAATGTTTACTTTTTTTGTCTGGTTTAATTGTGTTTAGTGCAGGGGTTAAAGCAAAAAAAAATCATCTGACTGAACATTTATTTAGGTATCACTTTGGGTCATGGCCGCATACTGCCTCGATGGTAACACTTTACAATAAGGTACGCAAAACGCGGGTAGTTACTGAGGAACGAATGAGTAACGAATGATGAACGACCAGGGCCCTAACTGGGGCCCTAACTGGGGCCCTAAGTGACAGTTACTCAGTAACTACTGAGGAATTACTGGTAAACAGACTAGGGGACTACTGTATTCGTTACTGAGTAACTGTCACTTAGGGCCCCAGTTAGGGCCCCAGTTAGGGCCCTGGTTGTTCATCATTCGTTACTCAGTAACGAATACAGTAGTCCCCTAGTCTGTTTACCAGTAACTCCTCAGTAGTTACTGAGTAACTGTCACTTAGGGCCCAGTTAGGGCCCCAGTTAGGGCCCTGTTGTTCATCATTCGTTACTCAGTAACGAATACAGTAGTCCCCTAGTCTGTTTACCAGTAACTCCTCAGTAGTTACTGAGTAACTGTCACTTAGGGCCCAGTTAGGGCCCAGTTAGGGCCCCGTTAGGGCCCCAGTTAGGGCCCTGGTCGTTCATCATTCGTTACTCATTCGTTCCTCAGTAACTACCCATGTTTTTGCGTACCTTATTGTAAAGTGTTACCGCCTCGATATTTAAACACCACGTGGTCCATTATCCCGTCTAGTTCAAAGCCAGGGCATGAAACCAGTATTATATATATATATATATATATATATATATATATATAGGCCTAGCCTAGAACTCTAGACACCCCCTAGCGGCAGCAAATTTATTTGGCAGCTAGTGTAGGTCTAGCAAAGCTCCGTCCGCTTTTTGGTGCTGGAAACACCAAGTGTGTCTTGTATGTCTGACCAATCACAGCCTGAGGGGCGGAGTCGAAAGCCGGGCTACCTAATGACGACAGAAATGCGACGGTTCTGTGTTAGAGGTAAACAATGGCTGCTGCTGCTGGCGAACGGCTGTCTCTCCACTCGGCTTTGGCCGACTCTTCAAGACTTTAAGTTAACATTTTATTTGAGAAAAGAACAAAGAACGGCACTGAAGTCTTTCCTCGAAAATAAATATGTATTCGGAGTTTTGATTAATTACGTAGTCAGAGCCGTCGCTCTGACTACGTCACCTTCTTCGTTGCTCTGATTGGTTGTAGCGCTATCCTATTGCGTGCAGAGGGAACTTGAAAGACAACCGTTTATCCCGCCCACACTGCCAATGGAGCTGCGCCAGACCTTACATCTTTCTGATGTAGGTCTGGCTTGCCAGGCTAATATAGGCCATCAAAAGCGCAGTAAAAGCAGTAAAAGTGGGCATTAAACTGTATAACTGTTTTGAAAAAAAGGGGGAAAAAGGCCGACATATGCCGACACAATTTGCAGCCGGCGCTCGGAAAAGATGAGCCACACATTTAGAAACAATTGCATGAACTATCTAAAAGAAATACCTTAGTCAGAAAACATATATGAGGCTGAACTTTTTGTTAAAATGTCACAGTTATGGAAATATTGAAAATGTTGGAGCGGCTGGCTTGACCACGCGAAACCGAGAGACGGCTGTCTTGACCGCAGTACGCGATCGGTCATTAATCAATAATCCTATTTAACCGTATAACTGCACACAACTTTATTTAAAAGCAATCAAATGTAAAACATGTGTGTTTGTATTTTGGTGTCCGGTGCGTGTGGATGTGCGGCTCCTCCGGCGGAGCGGTTCATGTTAATAGCGGAGTCCGGGAGGGTTCACCTTCACGGCGTAGTTACGAGGGATGTGCGACTATCGTCTTAAAAAATACTAAAGTGTTTTTTAAAGTTAGAAAGATATTAGATATTCAACCGATATTCACGCTCCGAATTACAGCGATCAGACACGGGGAACTAAAGCCGCGATCACCGGGCACCGCTTCAAGACTCACAGCAACACAACGTCCTTTTGATCGATAACAATATAAATTGATCGACACATTTCTTAACCCGATCATCGATTAATTATGCCCATCCCTAGTAGCAACACTTCTTTCTACTTTTGAAATAAAAAAAATAAACATTTTGGTCATACCTGATCGAGGAGCATCTCAAAGTGCATAAAAACAAACTAGTGCACATTAGTAGTAACGTTTGTTGTTTTCTGTAGCTCTCTCTTGGGCTGTGCATGAACGTACCATTGTAGTACAGCTCCGTACGATGCGCCAAACTGCGCGTTTGCACGGGTCCCTCTCCTGAGATCCCTCTGGAAAGTTTGCGCGGAAAGTCGGGTGTTTCTCAACGTGGTGCCTCCGCACGCTGTAGTCTTTCAGAACCGCGACACACTCATTACAAATTAAACACATCGGTTTGGCATTTAAACTTGGTGGTAACATAAATAAATATTTATCCGTCCAGGCGGGGTTAAACCGACGGTTTTCATTTTCAATTGTACGTTTCTGCTTTGAGAAAGACGTGTAGTTTTCTACTACCGGTGACTACTAGAGCTACCACTTCTGTCAACAAAAACGCACGGACTTATGGGTTGAATGTTGCTAGGATACGTGGAGTGTTGCATTCATGGTCTGTACTACTGTAGGAATTTTTAAAGGCTCTCGAAATGCTTATTTTTTCTTTATATGCGGTTCTCACTCTGCCTTTCTGGTGGGACCACGGGAGAGCCGAGTTGACGGATTTCCGTCATAGCGACGGAAAACTTTAACCCCTGTATTAGTGTTGTTTATTGTTGTTATGTCCTAATGTGTTGTGCTGTAGCCTATAGACAAAGTCAGTTATAAACAACAACGTTTTGTGGCCGTGTTCGATCGGGAGGGTGTTTTTATTTTGAAAATTGACCGGATGCTCTATGGCTTTTACTATTTCACTTCCTGCCCGGTCGGTCTGCTCTGTTTAAATTGACGCGGTTCAGCAGCGGCTCGCGTCAAAAATAGAAAGCTATGGAAAGATAGCGCTGCGGTGCCGCGCGCCGCTCCTGGGACGCTGCTGAGACGTTCCGCAGTGCGCCCGGTGGAAATGCTTTCATTGACTAGAGTGGCAGCGATCAGCAGCGGTGACGCGGCACTCACGTCCCCGGTGGAAATGAGCAGTAATGGATTCACGTGTGTTTGGCGGGTGACGCGGCTGCGCAGCTGATGTCATTTCCGTTAAGTGTGCCACAGAGTATTATGGAAGCCTATTCCCGCCACAGGAAAACAAAAAAACACCACCAACTATCTCATAATTATGAGATTTAAAGTCATAATAATGAGATTCAAAGTCATAATTATGAGATTCAAAGTCATAACGAGATATAAAGTCATAATTACGAGATTCAAAGTCATAATTATGAGATTCAAAGTCGAAATTTTGAGATTCAAACTCATAATAACGAGATACAAAGTCATAATTACGAGATTCAAAGTCATAATAACGAGATAAAAAAAGTCATAATAATGAGATTTAAAGTCATAACAATGAGAAAGTCGTGACAGTAGGCTTCATCTGGTTTCAGTGTCGTAACGTCATGGAGTTGGATCACCACATTGAGCAGTATTTTCAAAGACGCTATACAAATGATGAAATTCTGGCAGTATTAGCTGAGGTGCATGGGGTGGTGCTGAGCAAGTGGAAACTTGAAAGGATTCTGAGAGAGAAAAGATTGTGGCGCAGGAAGGGCAAGACAGATGTGGCCGAGGTGGCAGCTTTCATTGAAGCGCAACTACAAACGTCTGGGCAGTGTCATGGCTACCGTTGGATGTACCAAAAATGTTGGATAAATGGCATTATTATTGACAGGGAAACAGTACATGTTCTCTTGCGGCTGTTGGACAGTGAGGGTGTTGACCTGAGGTCAAGAAATAGACTACGGCGGAGAGTATATCACAGCCGGGGTCACAATTTCGTTTGGCACATTGACGGCTATGAGAAACTTAAACCGTATGGGATCTGTATAAGTGGATGCATAGATGTTTTTTCTAGGAGACTCATCTGGCTGGAGGCATACAAAACAAATAATGATCTGAACGTGATTGCTGGTTATTTCATCAAGGTTGCCCTGAACGATTAAGGGTAGATTTAGGGACAGAAAATGTTCGTTTGGCCGAAATGCAAAGATTCCTGCACTTTTCAGGGTCAACTTGAAATCGAACATGTCACATTTGGCCCAAGCACTGGCAACCAGCGCATTGAAAGATGGTGGCTGACATTACGCAGCCCAGTTTTGGATGGACTTTTTCGATAAATTGAAATGGGATGGATATTTCGCTGACACCTTCCTGGACAAGTCATTGGTCCAGTTGTTTTCTTTCCACAATTCAGGTAAGTTTCACTATTCACTGCTTTATTTTTTTCACGTAATTCAGTGCATTTCATTTGTATTCACTTTGAGCCTTATCTTATCAGAAAGAACTGGAGGTCGCATTCGCCTGGAATGAGCAGAGGATGCGTCGAGTGCACAACTCACGAAGTCCTCATGGACGTCCATCCATCATGCATGCAGTGCCTCAACTCTACGGGGCCACGGACTACCTGTATCGCCCAAGTCTGGAGAAGATCGAGGCCTGCTTGGGGGAGTGTGTTTACAAAGACTTCCCATGTGATGAAGATGTGTTTCACATTTGTGTGGGGCTTATGTCTGAGCATGGCCTTGAATTAACTAAGGACGTGTACAAGACAGTAGATCTTTATGTAAGACTTAGACAGCTAATTAACAATGAATTGCTATAGCCTTAAAAGCAGGGGTAGTTGTGCTAGATGAGCTGTAGTAGGCCAAATTCTGCATAGAATGTTTTGAATGTGAACATTCGGTAACAATGCTACATACCGCTCATTTAACTTGTACCTATCTGTAACTAGCTTGAACTGGTTCTGCAACAATAGAAGCCTAACAATATATGTCTTATACTTAATCATGTGTCATAATATTGATTATTGGGATATAATTGAACAGTTACCCACAATTTAATGAACAGTTTTATTATGATCCCATGAAACAGCATTAAAACACCGTTTTAATCATATGCATTAAAACACAACATAATATTGCTGGGGATATATAAGCTGCTGATGGCAGCTGAATGTGCTAAAGCTGAATGTGCTAAACGATGTATTGGTGGTGATAACTTCAATACATTACATGAACACAATAGTTCACTATATAATTACATATTTACACATTACATATAATCCAACATGTAAAATTCTGTAAATTAAGTCACATTACATTATATAATTTTATATATAATCCAGCATCTCAAAATCTTTAAATGAAGTCATCTTGACATGAAGAGGCTGCTAATGGCAGCTGAATCTGCTAAACTATCACTATTGGATTGTTACAACACAGGTTCATGTGGTAAGTGTGTGATTTGTGTGTGATAACAATTTGAACACACGTTTTCAGACCGACCAACTATTTCACAATGCAACGCAAGCTAAACATGTGTAATAAAGATTGCATAATATCACTAATTTATAACTAAATGCATTTCATTTCTTGGCTGCACGTTTACACACGCGCACACACACACACACACACACTCACATGTACACATACACACTTTCTCCCACACACACACACACACGCACGCACGCACGCACACACAGAATGAATAAGGGGCAAGGACTAGACAGCTTATCAATACATTGATTGACTGGAAGATAAAGGACAAAACGGCCAAATGTACTTCCTAATTCTAGCAGAGATTGCAGTTGAACATATCCATAAAACAGAGGAGGTCTGATACATTTCTGCAAGTCAATGAAAGTTTCATGAAAGCTAAGAACAGCAGTGACAGGTCTTTTGGCTCCCCAAAAGAGGTTAAATTCAAATGACCAAAATCTTTAAATGAAGTCATCTTGACATGAAGAGGCTGCTAACGGCAGCTGAATCTGCTAAACTATGTATTGGTGGTGATAACTTCAATACATTACATTAACACAATAGTTCACTATAAAATTCCATATTTACACATTACATATAATCCAACATCTCAAAATATGTACATTAAATCATCTTGACATGAAGAGGCTGCTGATGGCAGCTGAATCAGCTAAATTATGTCCATTGCCCACACACCACTCTCTAATACTTTGTTCATTTCATGTCGGAAATCCGGTTAATTGTCATAATCAATTGGCAACTCCAAGTAGCATCCACATGTGTGGGCGATGGGCCGTCTCTGCATACCTTGCAAATGCGTGAAGACCTCTCTCTCTCTCTCAGACCTCTCTCTCTCTCGGGCGCGCTCTCTCTCTCTCGGGCGCTGCTCAGTGGCGACCACAGTGAATGCGGCGTGTTGACATGACTCGTGTTTGTTGTTTTTATAGTCTACTGTATGTCTACGTTAATCGTGTGTTTTTAACTTGCTAAATATCAACATCTACCATCATCTAACCATGGCATCACCTGCATGGATTGTACTTGTCTTGCTGGCCTTGAGTTTACTTTTTACCTGTGGACTCGGACTCAATCACGGAAACGCTGCAGACGGCATTATCCAGCGCATTAAGTATATGAGGGATTTCCTTCTACAGTGCAACCCCGAACATCAGAACTTATATTCCTTGCTGGATTACGATAAACGATTGCATTCTACCGCACACAGCGTAAACGCAAGCGTGGAAAGAAGGGGGGAATTAGACAGAGACTGAAGAGAATGAAAGCACGTCTCCCGCTGCCTACCTGTCTGCTAATTAATGCCCAGTCGCTGAGGGGGAAGGCAGATGAACTGACGGCCAATGTAAGGTACATGCACGAGTACCGGGGCGCCTGCATGCTGGCAGTCACGGAGACTTGGTTGGACGGCAACGTCCCATCTAACGAGGTGGAACCAACTGGCTACACTCTCTACAGAGCTGACCGCGACCCAGGGATTACAGGGAAGACCCGTGGCGGCGGAGTGGGTCTCTTCATCCGAGATGACTGGTGCTGGAGGGGATCGGTGGTAGTGCGGGAGAGCCTCTGTACTCCTGACATCGAGTTGCTCTGTGTGTCCCTCCGTCCCTACTACCTCCCGCGCGAATTTCCACAACTTTTTTTTACAGTCCTCTACATTCACCCCCAAGCAAATGTTGAAAAAGCGTCAGAGATAATATTTCATCTTTCACAAAAATTGGATACTCTCTCTCCCGACGCTCCTAAATTTTTCTTGGGTGATTTTAATAAGTGCTCACTGAAGAAGACACTACGCACGTATTACCAATATGTAGGCTGTCACACTAGGAAACATAAGACCCTGGATTTATGTTATGGCAGCATTAAGGGTGCCTACTCTGCTTCAGCCCTGCCCCCTCTGGGTGCATCAGACCACAATGTGGTACATCTCCGGCCTGTGTACCAACGGCTTCTGGAGAGAGAAAAGCCCCAGACAAGGACTGTTAAGATCTGGAATGAAGACAGCATCATGGCACTCCAGGGATGCTTCGACTGTACCTCTTGGGAGGTTTTTAAATGCCCGGACTTAAATGAACAGGTGGAGGTCATATCAGACTACATTGTGTTCTGTGAGAACTCAGTCGTGCCTACTAAATCATTTAAGATGTACCCTAATAACAAACCCTGGGTATCAAAAAAATTGAAATCCCTCCTTAATATAAAGAAATGGGCCCACATCCAGAAAGATGAAATAGCAAAGAGAAACGCACAAAGAGAAATTAAAAAACAGATTAAGATAGATAAGAATATATACAAACAAAAAGTAGAGCAAAACATGACCTTGGGTAATTCCAGGCAGGCATGGCAGTCAATCAAAACCATGACCAGCGCCCCCCATAAGGGAAGAGGGAAATATAATAACTTAGGTGCCATGGGTAGGGATGGTTATGATATGGCTAATGATTTAAATGTTTTCTTCTCCCGTTTTGAAGGGACAACTGATATTGTCACCGAACAGCCTGACCTGACAGCCACTGAGTACATCATTATCACACAGGAAGAAGTTAATAGGTTATTCAAGAGAGTTAACACACGTAAGAGCCCTGGCCCAGATAACATATCTGGCAGTGTGCTAAAACACTGCGCTGAGCAATTGTCCCCAGTTTTTACAGATATCTTTCAGTCTTCTCTGGATCAGCACACTGTTCCATTTCTATGGAAAACTTCAACTATCATCCCCATCCCTAAGATCCCCTCTCCCACTGAGCAAAATCACTACCGCCCCATAGCATTGACTTCCCTTGTTATGAAATGCTTGGAACAAATAGTGAAGAAACACGTTTTCATACATACCCATCAGTTACTAGATCCACTACAGTTTGCGTATCGGCCTAGCAGGGGGGTTGATGACGCTATTGTGACTCTGTTACATCTTGTGTACACACACCTGGAAGCGCCAAAAACTCATGTAAAAATTATATTTTTTGATTTTTCGTCTGCGTTCAACACAATTAACCCCAACATCTTGGCTCAGAGGTTAGTGAATTTTGGATTGGATGGAGGCTTGATCCTCTGGCTCTTAGATTTTTTGAGTCAGAGAGTCCAACAGGTGAAGGTGGGCTCCTCTCTTTCTGATAAAATTATTACTAATACTGGTTCTCCCCAAGGGTGTGTGTTATCTCCCCTATTGTTTATACTCTATACCAACAACTGCTCTAGCCCCTACCCTGGCAGATATTTGATTAAGTTCGCTGACGATACAGCACTAGTCAGCCTCCTTAAGGAGAGTGAACAGGACCATGGCCCAGTCTTACCCGAGTTCTTAGGCTGGTGTGAGCAGTCTAACCTGCTCCTAAACACTTTAAAGACAAAGGAGATGTCCATTGATTTCCGAAAAGATAAATCAATAACATGTAGCCCTACTACTATCAGCGGGCAGCCCATACAGTCAGTTACTGAGTACAAGTATCTGGGGGTAGTCCTAGATAACAAGTTGAAGTGGGAGCAGCACACAGAAGTTATCCAAAAAAAAGGGCAGCAAAGACTTTACTTCTTAAAAAAGTTGGTCTCATTTGATGTTGACCAGAGGATCACCAAGATGTTTTATAGTGCCTTTGTTGAGAGTGTCTTAACCTTTGGCATTCTCTGTTGGTTTGGTAATGCAACAGAAGCGCAAAAAGGTAGGCTTAGGAGAATAGTAACAACTGCTAGCAAGCTGATGGGCACAAATATAAATATAAAAAGTCTGGAACAGATCCACAGAGAACGATCACTTGGTAAAATAGACACAATTTTAGCAGATGTTAAACATCCACTATTTAATATCTTTGAACTGCTGCCATCAGGCAGCAGATTTCGTTACCCTGCCCTTTCTAAGAACAGGACTAAGAAATCATTCATCCCACAAGCAATTAGCCTTTTTAACAAACATACAGGTAGGCCTACAAAGGAAAATACTAGATTTTAATTGTGCCGTACCCTGCTCAGCGGGCTTGAGCAAGACGTCACATCTGTATATCCACCAACTTTGTACATCTGTAAATTGCACATTTATCATTGCACATTTTAGTATTATCATTGTTGTTATTATTTTTATTATTGTTATTTCTTCCTGTGCACTCAACAGCCTCAGTGCATTACTGGTCACTATGCATTGATGCCATGTGTAGGAACTGTCTGTCTAAATGTTTAATGTTTAAATGTCCCAATGTCCCTGTCATGTCTTGGGCTTAATGTGTAAATGTCAATGTGCTTGGGGTTTGTTATTGTTTTGTGTTTTGTACACTGTATCAGGTCATGTCCAAGCCCCATTTGCTGAGAAATAATTTCCCCATGGGGACAATAAAGTTTCTCTCTCTCTCTCTCTGAAGGTCAAAGTAATGGTCTTACCAAGAAACAAATCAGAGCCAGTGCAAAACCAAAGGAAAAGAGACAGGTGCTGTGTGTCAGATTCTCTAAGGTAAGTGCTAAGATGCTTTCCAATGGTCTTCTGCTGGTCGTTCATAGTAGTAGGGTAAGAGACAGACCTAATCACCTTTCTCAGTGTTGAATGAAGATTTACATAAGCTTCTGAAATGCCTTCTAACTCTGACCTAAAGGGTGCAAGCACATTGCTCCACTGCTCTATGACAAAGGCAGGTTCTTGAACCAGCTTTTGGTGGGCAAGCTCCTCCAAGAGATGTTCAATATTATCAGCGGTTGGCATTCTTCGACAGCTGTGGAGATCCATTACTTCTATCAATTCTTGCTGATCCACACTTTCAAAATCTGAACGGCAGGATTCAAACACCAATCTCTCTGACTCTGTGACATATCTCAGGAAGCAGTCAACAAGACTACTCTTAACACTTCCCAGGGCAACTTGCTCCAAAATTACTGGGGCTATATTTATAGGCAGGTACTTCTCTTTTCGCCAACCCATTGCTATTAATCTGCCAATGCTTTTCCACTGCTGCTTACCAAAGTCATGGCGTAGAAAAGGCACCTTGAAAGCATTTCCTAAAGTGCATTGCTCATAAAAGTCCTGCCAAATTTCAGTTAGCACATCCCATAACACGCCACCTTCATCGACTGCCTTTTCCAAACTTCCATTGGGAAGAATTACTTGGATGAAAACGTCATCTAGCATGACATTCGCGTCCAAAAAATGTGCGATTAATTCTCTCAGGATCTGCCCACGGTGAACAACAAGTATTCTCTTCGTTCTTTCACTCTGATCAATGGGCAATATCTAGGGTTGAATAGGTGAACTTGATGCCTGAGGAGACATTTGTAAGGTATCATCAAGGCTATCACAGTCCAGATCACGTAGTCCTTGGAAAAAGGTAACTGTACCACTATTTTCTAGGACATCTACTGCATTGGTGGCATCAACCTCGCTCACACTAGCCAAATCTGTCATGTCAACAGTGAAGGGCTCATGATCACCGTTTGAGTCAGACAGGACATTGCTGCTATTAACATTGGCGGCATCAACCTCGCTCACACTAGCCAAATCTGTCTTGTCAACAGTGAAGGGCTCATGATCACCGTTTGAGTCAGACAGGACATTGCTGCTATTAACATTGACTGCCTTCTTGGTTGCTAAGTAAAAACGTAAAATGGGCAGCTTGGTTTCTTCATAAAGTTCCCCAACTGTAGTCAGGGGATCTAACGGGTGCTCCTGAAAATCTGTTAGATCAATCTCAAAATCTTGAATATTTCCCTCGGCATTTCTCTGACCAGGGAAAAACAAGTTTTTGGCCTGTTCAATTAATTGTTCTTTACAGCAATGCTTGGGCACACAGATTTTTCGGGTCCCGCCCCCCTTTTTGGCCCTCATTTGGAAGAATTTCCCCTCACGGAAATTCAACCAGCCAATTTCAATTTTACGGTCGTTCTTCTGAGCATTTCGTGTTGGTAACTTCTCTGACAAATGTTCACGATCCTCACTTTTTGCTACCTTGGCTTTCAGTCGATCAAAAAGTTTTGATTTGCAGGCAACAGGATTCTTCCCCTTCCGTCTGCAATATCCAAGGACAGCCAGTCGGTCTCCGTACGATGGTAGATACTCGGCTAACTGGTCATCGTTCATGAGCAGGAGGACATTGGGATCGATCTTAAAAAAAGAGGAAAACACACACACACACACACACACACCCACAAAACAAATTAACATCAACAGAAGCAGAAATTAAAAGGACTGCTCTGACAAAAAGGCAAAGCAATAGACAATACAGCATTTTGCTTTTCTTTTGCAGTGTATTGATCGATTTCATTGCGCATTCATATCAATAAAATTGGACTTCTATCTGGATGACACATCAGTAGTTTTAAATGTCTTGGTGTCCATATTACTGAAGACCTGACTTGGACCAATCGCATTAATTCACTGGTGAGAAAGGGTCATCAGTGTGTTTTCCACCTCAGACGCCTCAAGTACACACAATTGAGCCCATCTTTCTGCCATTAACAGACTAGTTACCATACATACATCCAGTTGCTGTATGTTTTCTTCTGGTACATTCCGCGACCTCAAGAACTTGCACAACTCATCCATCCTGTGAGAGGCCAACACAAATATTTAATGAAAGGAACAGAGGCCAACAACATTGTGATGCATTTAGCACAAGGACACATTACCATCTAAACATTCTATAATCAATTCTATTTTGTTCATTATTTTAAGCATCACATCAGTAGAGGTGGCATTATATTAAAACAAAAGGCAAATATATTGAAATCCAGATTGAAGCAATATATTATTAATAATGACGGCAAAGGTGAGGGTGAATGTTTCTGGTTATTTAAGGTTGGGTTGTATGGTGTAGAACTCTTCAATGGTTAGATGTATCACCTGGCAGCATAGTATCTGTGTGAAGACAAACATGATCAATTCAAAAACAGATCAATTTACCTGTGTTGATCAAAGGTTTATTCTCCCTCTAGAGCGTCTGTTGGTGTTGACTTATTCTCCCTCTGTAGAGCGTCTGTTGGTGTTGACTTGCTGAAAGATAAACCAAGTTAACCATGAAATAGGCTTGTTACAGCATAGTTTTTATTTTTAATAGCATACCCACAAAGAACATGTTGCTGGACAGCTGTTATGAATACACATAAAATACACATTTAAGGTTGGGTTGTATGGTGTATAATAACTCTTCAAATGGTTAGATGTATCGCCTAGATGTAATTGAGCATGGATAAGAAATGGATTGATCTCAAATTTCAGTTTAAGTACACATTTGATACTTTATAATTCTACTTGCAGCACACAAACTACCCCTCTGTGTGCGTGATCTGCCAGTATGATGTGATCATTGTATAATAAATATTTGACAGTGTACCAATGTCAATGTAATGAGTTTACTCATTAGTTTGTTATCATCTACCCCTAGGCTAACTTATCAACTCAAATGTCATGACTCACTCATCTAACTAATGTGTGGTTTCTAACATTGATTGGCTCTGCATGTGTCACAGACAATGCTACCTACAACTATCCAGGCAAACCTAAAACAGCTAGCTGCTAGCCTGCTAAAAATGGGCGGGAATAGAGATAATGCAGTGCCCAAAGTGACCATGTCTTGAAGTAGTGCAAAATAATGACATTAATTATCGCTGTGAATTTACTTTTAGACTCCCTTTAGTGTGCATTAGGCAAACAGGTGTTGTAAGGACAACATCATGTCTTAAAAAGGTTCAAATAGAATGACTAATGTCGAGCAGCTAGCAGTCGCTTGTTGGGAGGTTTCAATGGCTGCTAGCGAAAGTTAGATTAGCCTAGTTCTACAACAGGATGTGGTCCAGGAGGATTATCTTGCTAGCTGCTAGCCCAGTTGTTAAAATTGTGACGAATGGATAACCGTACATATGTATCAACAGACTGTAATATCCTCACATAGCTAATAAGGACTATAACATAAATATAAGTTGTATTTACCCAACCTGATCACCAGGTGGCGGCATACATAATACACTGGGGGCGGGCGCTCAACACTAGCCAATCAGAGCATATTATGCGTCATAGAGGCCGCGCCTGCCCATAGACTAAAAACAACGCATCCGGGGGGCGAATTTTTTTTTTGCAGGGTGGTAGCGGGAAGCACCGCCCCACGCTGCTCCTGATTGGTTGAGCTGTGCTTTCGACTCTATCCTGATTGGTTCTACTGCGCTCAGCATTGAAGCTAGAAGATTGTTTAATCTCAACGACCGCTCAGTTTACAAGTGTTGAAGATATAGTTATGGTTAGGGTTAGGGTTAGGGTTAGGGTTATGGTTAGGGTTAGGGTTATGGTTAGGGTTATGGTTATGGTTAGGGTTAGGGTTAGCAGGCGCAGTAAACAATCTTAGAGTCGAGAGCACAGCTCAACCAATCAGGAGCAGCGTGGGGCGGTGCTTCCCGCTACCACCCTGCAAAAAAAAAATTCGCATCCGGGGGGGAGACCAGAATCCCGAGGCAGCGTATCCGGACAGATGCTAAGCTAAGGGGAGCTCCATGCGCATCAAAGAGTATGGAATTAACAAGAGGCGAAACTCAATAGAACGCTCCATTGCAACAAACGCACCCATGGCCGAGCTGTCGCTCCGCCATCTTGGACTGAACGCAACACAACTGTCATAGAATGATACAGGTTCCAATTAAAAAGCGGTTAAGGTAACTAAACAGTAGTTTCTAGTTTTTAATATGTTTACAGCCTAATCTAAAACGGCATGTTGAATAATGCACATTACAGTAATGCTGATGGATCCGTATAATAAATCAATTTCGTCATAGACCATGAAACTGTCAAATAGACTATTTATTTACCCCAATAATTTTGAAGATAACTCCCGCTTTCCTCTGCTGGCGGGTGATCGTCAAATGAACCAGGGCTTGGCTTTTGGTCTAGTGGGTTAATTGCTGACAACGCACAAACTGTGTAGCCTACAACAATGTAGCCTATCAATAAACTTAAACTTTCTTAGCGGATATTCAATAAACTCTTGTTTTGGTTGGGTCGGGATTGCATGGGCATCTCTTAAAGGAGCCACAGCACAATTTTACAACAGCCCATGTTCCTCATGAAATTATTGACAAATTCCTTGAAAAAGCCAAAGCACAATGAACAGTGAGTAGATGAAAGGGACAACACATTATGAGAGAATATTTAATAGTAATAGAAAATCATCACAAAATGAACTAATACATTTGTTGGTTTAGTTATTTAATCAAAGTTATTTAATTTCAATTAGTAGTATTATTATAATGTAAGAACTTTGTACAATGTTACATTAGCTATAAAAGAAGAGAGTTAATTACATATTTACAGATGAGTTAGCTTTAAACATTTTCTGTTGCGCTTCTGTTTGGGCTGGGACAGTAGACGATTTTGGGTTCGTAGAATATGGTGAATTCTGACTATTGAATAATTTAATTATGTACACAAGAGTGTTTTTACACTTTTCGCTTTTGCATACAATTTCCCTGCACTTGGTGTATAC
The DNA here is from genome assembly GCA_030340625.1 of Merluccius polli. NCBI lineage: Eukaryota > Metazoa > Chordata > Actinopteri > Gadiformes > Merlucciidae > Merluccius > Merluccius polli. Next base: position 64,343 of record JAOPHQ010005464.1, on the reverse strand, counting down.
CTCCATGCCGCTATTCAATAATTTTTGCCCCAGACTAACGGCGTGGATTACTGAGGTTATTTTATGTTTGAAGTTTGTCTCCAGGGCTATGATAAGCTGTACAAATTCAGTGCTGGGCACTTTTAAGCCACCCTCTCCCAAAGTGAGGTCACTGTACTGTTTTCCCCTCAGGAAAGTGTACCTTGAATCAGTGGAAGTGTCGGCTGATGTGAAAAGTGCACAGTCAGTGCAACTACCAAATTTCCCCACCACCTTTTTCCCAATATACCCAGCCATGTACACCAGCACATTCTCATCATGTTGAAATGGCATTGGTGTATCCAGTACGTCCAGGACATCTTCAGGCAGGTCGTCAAAGTCCGGGACATTGACGCTAGATGTAGTAGGCTGGTCTTGGCTAATCATTCTCCCTGGCCTCTCTGAGTCATAGATCCTGGTCTCTCTCTCCCTGACCTCAGTGCAATCCATCATCTCCTCTTTTAGATAATAAAATATAAGCAAACATTATGGTTATGGTTATGGTATTTAGCAGTGGAAATAACACTATCTCTGTGTTGAATGGGGGCCTCTCTTACTATTGGCAGCCACTCTGCTGTAGTAGGTACCGCATTCCAATTTAATCCTGCATGTCTGTTTTTTATAATAAAATATTTGATGTTTCTAAAATATATTTCAGTATGAGTATTCTGTGATTATATACTATTACAATATATTCTCACTTATACATACACATTTGATGGCCTCTTGAACTGGCTGGGGTGGAAATGTGCACTGCACACCCTGTAGCTCTGATGGAGCTGCTGGCAGCTGATCCCTATCAAGGTAGTGTTCCTTAGATTCTGCACCCATCTGGCACACCTTCAAAATGTTAATCGGATTATCATAACGTTCGACAAAGTTGACATTGCCTTCAAGGAAGCAGGTAGGCTTAGCCTAAATGTTTGCTAGTGGCTATGAAATGTAAATGGTTTGTATTAAGGGATTAACAAAACAAAACAGCCATTTGCCAGGTTATGCGTTCATAATCTTCTGAAAATGTGCTATTTTAAAAGTACATTTCTAGTCTTGGCTAATTTTTGACCAAATACAACGTTAGCTTACTGTTACTGCGGTTATGGCATAGCAACTTCCGTTACAGCACCTCACTTCAATAATGTTTACAAAAACCTTTTCTTATTTACCTTTCCTGGTCTTTGGGAAACCTATGGAATGCTACTTGGTATCCAGTACACTGGTAGTTTTTGCAATTGATGGCAGAACATTGCTTTCTTTGTGTCCAGTTTACAGACATAATTTGCAACTGCAACTGTCAACTGTCACCGGTTCAGTCCAAAATGGCGAACGCGCGACAACAGCGCCATCTAGCGATTGTTAGAATTCCAACGGAGCTTCGCCTCTTGTTAATTCCATACTCTTTGTGCGCATGACTATACAATACCCCTCCATGTGCTTGGTAGATTAATATAACTAAAGCTAAACAAATAAAGTGAGTTAAAGCGTTTCCTGTTGTCGGTTGCCTTCTTCCTCAAAGAACACCCTACAAAATTATAAGGTTTCACCACTCCTCTTTTTATGAACAAGAAATGGTGTTGTTTTACTAGATACTTGGACACATGAAAACCCGCCCGGACCGTCAGCATAAAGGAAAGTAAATCGGCTACTCAATGCCTGTCTAGTGTCCTAGCTAGCTAGGCTAGCTAGCGGTTAACAAATAAAAACGCGCCAATAGTGCTATGCACACCTCAACTTTGCGTATATTACCAATAAACGATTAAATGCACTGACGAAACAATGTCTATAGAAAGAGCATTCTATAATCAACAAAGCATTATTGGCAGAACCGAGTACACAATCACAGTTCACTTGCCTAGCCTAGAAGCTAGGCTAGCCTAATATCTAGCTTCTAGCGCTTGGCTCAGCTGCAGCAGATTGCTTTTTCAAAGGAAATATAAACCAGATGAAAAGACGCTGAATTACTGAATGTAGGCTTAAAATAGTATCTTTACAAATTCGCTCACCTTGCTGCTTCACCTAGGAGGATGACCGAGAGAAGTGAATGACTTATAGGTTAATCAGCCTCAGGTCCACAATGATGGCGCAGACTAGTAGCGCGTGCCTCGTGCCGATTTCGAACTTGAAGGAAGTGATGTTGTGAGGTCAGGGGCACTAGCGCGGGAAGCGGGGGGGGAGCTGCGGGGGCTGCAGCCCCCCTCACACATTGCCTCAGCCCCAGGGCTGAGCGTGACCCCCGCCCCCTCCGTCGGTCGTAAATCCCAGCCCCCCTCACATGAAACGGGTTCAGCGCGCCTGGTCAGGGGGCAACCAATAAAGTCGAAATTTTGACTTTTAATCTCAAAATTACGACTTTTTAAATCTCTTATGACCTAGGAGGATGACCGAGAGAAGTCATTCTCTTATGACTTTATATCTCGTTATTATGACTTTGAATCTCATAATTATAACTTTGAATCTCATAATTATGACTATATCTCGTTATTATGACTTTAAATCTCATAATTATGACTTTATATCTCGTTATTATGACTTTAAATCTCATAATTATGAGATAGTTGGTGGTGTTTTTTTGTTTTCCTGTGGCGGGAATAGGCTTCCATAGAGTATTGCATTTGGAACAGCACTAACGTCTGCAAATCTGCGCACCTATTGAGTGCGGATAGTGTACTATGTTTAAGTGTACTCATGGAAGTATGGATATCGGAACAGGGCCCTGGGCTCACCTTCTCCTTGCTGCTACACTGTGTTTGTGGATCTCCACAAATAGTTAAGGTAGAATTAAAGTAGTTAAATGAAGTTTAAATAGTTAGAAAGAGTTCAATAGAGTTAAATAGTTTAATAGGATTAAATAGTTAACTAGTTTATATAGTTACCCCAAATTATTTGGACATACAAAGATATGCCCAATAAAGCCCATCTCTTTGTTTTTCCAGTGTTGCGCTTCATGTGGAGATGCAAGGACTGTGGGAGGGCGTTTACATGAAGATCTGAACTGCTCAAGCACGACAAACTGAATCATAGACATTACGGACGGGGCCATTCATATTCATGCACTTATTTAAATTGTGAATGTAGATTCAAGACTTGGAATGCCTTACTGAGCCATTTATCAAGAAATCACCCTGCCCAACAAACAGTCACCAATGCCGTTTCCACATTCACATGCCATATTTGTGGTCACAATCAACTCTCCACAGAAAGGAAATAATTTCAACACATCTTTCAGTATCTTAAAAATAAGGAGACTGTAACATGCATGTTCCAAGACTGTGAATATACAAATCTATGAGAACTTCAAAAGTCATAAATACAGGAAACACTCTGGCACAGTTAATGTCTTTAAGCCTGGGATCAATTCTGTTGAACAATCAGTCATTGTGCCAGTGTTGCCAGCGATATTTCAGATGGGGAAAGTATAGAGAGCAATGTCAATTTAGATTCTGCTTTTGACTGGGGATTCTGAAAACTTAGAAGGATATTGTGCTTACTATTGCTTCAGTCCTCCTTAAATTAGAAAATATCGCAATATGCAGTAGTAGATGAGCTTTTGCAGGAATTAAACTATTTGATTGGTTCTCTTTCTCTGCCAATTACTCTTATTGCCAGTGCACTCTGTAAGACAAACCCAGTTAAAAAAACAATTGGAGATAAAGGTCCACTTACCAGTGCTTGGAAGCGAAAGGCTTACTATAAGAACCACTTTAATGTAATAAAACCAGTGGAATATATACTTGACTGAAAAAATAGTAAGTCATTCCAATATATTTCAATTATAAAGTCTTTGCAGCAAATTCTTGATTGTCAGACAATCTTAGATCAGACGGGTAATTTGAATACTGTAGATAAGCAGCCACAGAGAACTTCTGTGCACATATACAAATCATTCTTTGACGGTGCCTTCTTCAAAGAAAATGAACTGTTGTCTAATCAGGAAAGCATTTCATTGATATTATACATTGATGAATTTGAAATATGTAATCCCCTTGGTACATCCAAGAGGAAGCATACAATTTGTGGTTTGTATTGGATTCTGGGTCATTTGTAGGGCTGCCCCCGACTAAAGATTTTCTTTTTTTTCTCATTTCTTTCTTTTTCTCATTTCAAGCCGATAGTCGACTAATCGTCACACTTTTAACGTAATTACTTCGATTTATTTTTTGGGGCATCAGAGATTGGTTTGAGTTCCAGGGCAAGAGGATTATAAAAGAAATACTGCTAACCGTGTGCTACTTTACAGATGATCTGGTGATCATGATGGTCTTTAAAATATAATTTTTACAAGCACACGCACAAAGCGGGCCATCTATTAACGGCATGGACAAAGCGGTTCTGAAGGTTGTTGGAACAACCAGGAAGGAGACATTGAACACTTTTGATAATTGTATTTATACACCGTATAACTGCACACAACTTTATTTAAAAGCAAGCAAATGGAATTTTTTTTCGTATTTTCGTGTCCGGCACGTGTGGATGTATGGCGCTCCTTCGGGGGAGTGGTTCATGTTAAAGGACAATTCCGGCGCAAAATGAGAGCTTATGATCATAACACATGTCCACCGAGTTGGACTGTTCTCTGGGATCAGTTTTCATTCTAGTCGAATGTAACCAAAGTTCTCGAAAACCGCTAATTAGCTTATCGCTATCTGTGGCGCTAGCTGTGGGGGCAGAGATTCATGTAAAATAAATCGCAATTCTATACCACTAACAAGGCTCAAAATCGCACCACACTTCCATGGTAGCATAATGAGGGACCCTACATGTACAACGAAGCATTGAGAACCTTGTAAGTGTACAGACAGTGTACAAGTTTAGAAAGCCAGTGCCTTCACGAAAACAAGCCGGCGCCATCTTTGGAAAACAGTCACGACCAGTCGAGCGACGAACGCCGTGCAACGTAATGAGCCGGAAGAGGCGTACACATGAGATGTCAATGAATCAGAAGGTGTGCAATCTAGTAGAAGGTGTGCGAAGTGCGAACAGTGCGTGTGCTTAGAGAAGAGAAGAAAATGGGACGCTAAAATCGTCACTCGACTGGTCGTGACTGTTTTCCAAAGATGGCACCGACTTGTTTTCGTGAAGGTACTGGCTTTCTAAACTTTCTTTTTAATAAACTGTACACTTACAAAGTTCGCAATGCTTCGTTTTACATGTAGGGACCCTCATTATGCTACCGTGGAAGTGTGGTGCGATTTTGAGCCTTGTTAGTGGTATAGAATTGCAATTTATTTTACATGAATATCTGCCCCCACAGCTAGCGCCACAGATAGCGATAAGCTAATTAGTGGTTTTCGAGAAATTTGGTTACATTCGACTAGAATGAAAACTGATCCCAGAGAACGGTCGAACTCGGTGGACATGTGTTATGATCATATGGTCTCATTTTGCGCTGGAATTGTCCTTTAATAGCGGTGTGAGGGAGGGTTCACCTTCGCGGGCGTAGTTACAAGGGATGTGCGACTGTCGTCTTAAAAAAAAAGTGTTTTTTCAAGTTAAGATATTAGATATTCAACCGATATTCACACTCTGAATTACAGCGATCAGACACGGGGAACTAAAGATGCGATCACTGGTATTTGTCCTGTGTGTCTAGCGGTGTCTACCTACCTAGGTGTATACCTACCTAGGAGTATTGGTCAATATTTCTGCAGCGATGAGTTAAATCAGGGCTTGTTGCGACCACAGATGTATTCGGTTGCGATGCTTGTGGCGTTATTTTTATATTTTACTTTTTGCGTGACTAATGAAAACTTATTCGACTAAGCCTCTGTCGATCGACTAAGGGTTGACTATTAGGGGGCAGCCCTAGTAATTTGCCACCAGGCTGTAACTCTGCTTTGTCCTCCATCTATTTGGCTGCTTTAATTAAAAGTAATGATCTGAAGTGCTATGGGTATGATAAAGTGTTAGAACCTGTAATTGATGATCTTGTAATTTTGGAACAGAGTGGGATATTTGTGACAAAGTTGGGCAGAACAGTAAAAGACAGGTGTGTGATAGCTGATAACCTTGGTGCACACGGTATTGCTGGATTTGTTGAACATTTCTCAGGGTCATATATGTAGATTTTGCACTGCAATAAGATCAGAGTTCCAGACTAAAGAAGTTAGAAGTGGAGTCTTTATTTTGAGAACCAAAGACATTCAAGATTCAAGATTCAATACTTTAATTACCATACAACAGAAGTTGTTAGGGATCTGCTGCAGTGTGCTCTACAATACAACAGACAAGACAAACACCACACAAAACAAAATAGGAAGCCAAAGACATAGACATAAGACATAGTACATACATGATTCACTTATTCATTCATGGCTCGTCCCTACATAGGCAAGAGTCTAAAGTGGCAAGTGACTTTAGTGGAAGTTCACCTAAAGTGCAGGTTTTAACTTCACTTCCAAAAGTGCAAATGTAACAGGATGATGCTGTGAAAAAAATAATAAAATAAAATTATATATATGTATGTATATATATATATATATATATATACAGTATATATATATATATATAATACTGTGGCATAGTAGCATGAATACAGTTTAAAACATATTGCTAAAAAAACAAAACAGAAACACACTATCCAAGACCTGTGTTGGATTGATCTACTTCCATGAGGTATTGGTGCAAAGATGGAGAGCTATTTAAAAATCTAATTGCACTACAGTTTGTGTTAATAGCCCTCAGCCTTCTACCTGATGGGAGGATCCTAAGGAGATGGTTGGCAGGATGAGTTACATCCAGCAGGATTTTCATGCCCTTTCGTTGCATGTGGGCCTTGTAGATTTCTGATAAGGGGGTGAGTTTGCAACCTATGATCTTCTCGGCCGTGTGAACTATTCTGTCTAGCTGTAGCCTGTTCTGGACAGTGGTGTTTCCATACCAGACAGTAATAGAGAAGGATCATTTCATGCAGATCATTTAAGAATCCTTGAGGAAAACAAACTGCCCAATTATTATGGTGTGAAATCAAATTGTGTTTTGTCAAAGCACCTCTCATATTTTGACATTAGCACTGGGTTTCCTCCAGATATCATGCACAATGTTTTTGAATTAATTGTTCCTTTTGAACTTGCACTTTGCCTCAGTGTATTCACCAAAAAAAGTATTTCACATTATTTAAATTGAATGAAGCTATATCATCTTTAAATTTTAAGTGCACTGACAAAACTAATCGACCTCATCCCGTGGCTCTCAGTTTTGTATCCAAAAAAACTGTTGGGGGAAACGCACATGAGAACTGGAGTCTAATCAGATATCTGCCTTTGTTGATTGGGTGGAGAGTTCCCTGTGAAGAGCCAGCTTGGCAAATCTTAACAGACCTGAAGGACATTGTTGATCTTGTTGTCAGTCCCGTTCATACTGAGGACTCCATTGCATATCTTGATTTGAAGATCTCTGAGCAAAGAATTAGATTTCAAGAGGTTTTCCCAGACTGTAACCTTAAACTAAAACACCATTTCTTGGAGCATTATCCATACTTGATCCGTCAGTATGGTCCACTAGTTGGATGGACAATGCGTTATGAAGCAAAGCATAGCTTTTTTAAAAGAGTTGCGAGGAATATCAGGTGCTTCAAAAATGTGCTCCTTTCCCTTTCAGAGAGACATCAGTATCAGATTGCACATCATTTGCACGCATGTAGCTTTACCAGACCTTGATTGGAAGTGACAAATGTTTCCACTGTTCACATCGATGTTCTTAATAAGGAAATCTCAAATGCTCTGAGACGAGAAGTCTTCAAATATGGACACAGTGTGCTTGGCCAAATGTGTGGCATATAATGAACTAAACTACAAGTGTGGGATGATCTTGATCCACGGCTCACTGGGAGGACTACCAGAGTTTAGTGAAATCATCCAAATGGTGATACAGCAGGATAAGTTAATCTTCATTGTGAAGAAGCTCAGTGGATGGTAAATTGAACACTATAGAGCTTATGATCTCAAAACATCACCAGGCAAGTAAGTGGAACTTATTGAGCCACAAGAACTACATGATACATACCCACTAGCAGACTACAAAATTGGAGGGATGCGTCTTGTCACATTGAAAATATACAGTATATCCATGTTTAAAGGGTGAGGATGCACATTTCTGCACAGTTGCAGAGGCCTTAATCAAAAAGCACCCTTGTTTGAAAGAACCTGGCTCATTCAACGGCTACTACGGTTGGAAACAGCGACTACAAGATGGGAAACAGGACTCAAATTGCAGGGGTGTCCAGAGCTGTCAGTAAACTCTCTGAAATCCAAAACCACTACAGATGCTTTTCCTGCTAAAAAAGTGAAGAGGCCAACAAGAGCTGAAGCTAACTTTTATCCGTCTTTCCCTACTGGTGAGACTCTGGAAAGTCTGGAAAAAGAGAGACTAAAACTTCTGACAGATGGGGATACGGAACGAGAGGGTGATCACAGACAAAATGGCTCGCACGTTTGCCTACAGACGACAGGAGGTGGTAAACCAAGAACCCAGCATTAAGGACAGATGGCCTGCACTGTTCCAACAGAGAGAGGTCATTTGCACTGGAGTAATCAAAGTCTGTATCTTGGTTTTGTTACAATTAGCCTTTTAATGAATTGGTCATAATTTGATGTGGTTGAGATTAAGTATAACACTGTTTAGCTTACTGATAGAATTGACTTGATCAGTTTCCATATTCTTTATACTTTTTAGTGTATTGACATTTTGGCCATTGTGCATCATGCCATACAGGCATGCTTCAGTGGTTACTTTGGTAAAACTGAGATTGTACATACCGGCTGAGGCCAGCTGCATTTCCTTTCATTCAGGATACCATATCCACAGTCATTTGTTTTTTTGTTGTAGATCAATGCAGAGTTCAACAGGCTCATGGCTGTTCCTCTTGAGAAGTTCATGGCCCAGTTAGACATGTACTCAAGTCACCTGATCAGAGTCATCCGTGCCAAAGGCAAGTGGGCCTCGCTGCGGAACACAAGATCCAGGGGGAGGGGCTGGATCTAGGTCCAGTGGGCGGTGTTACGTGCTCCGGGCGGCGTTACGTGATCCGCGGAGTTTTGTGTTGTTTAATCGGAGCACTGCAGGCAGGGCAGCGATAACAAACGTACATTTGAACATACTTAAAAGAGATTTTTCGTCGGTCAGACAAGTTTGTCACATCTAAGACTGACCCCCAAAAAATACCTGGTTTCTGAATGTGGTGCCTGTGTCCCTGGGTTAGGAGGCCTCTAGCTTGGGTAGCAGTGGTGGGTGTGTGGGCCTAATTAAGTATTTTTTGTGCATTTTTTCATCCATGCTGCCTATAATAATATAATAAAAATAAACACGCTATTCTGAGTTGGTTGTTATTTTAGTTGAGGCTTTAAAAGTTACAGCTCAATATCCACCAGACTGATGCGGGCACCAGAGTGTTAGATTCGGTCCATATCTTTGTTGTCCAACATTAAAAAAGAGCAAGCTACTACTCAAAAAGAGCGGGGAAGTGTGTGGTGTAGTTATCCAATCAGATCAGGAGTGTGGTGGCGGCCGCCGTCGCATAGTAACGACTGGTTTCTTCTGTAACCCGCCCACTTCTGTAACGCCGCCCACTGGTCCTAGATCCAGCCCCTCCCCCTGGATCTTGTGTTCCGCAGCGAGGTGCTACTCGCCAAAGGAGGAGCAACACGCCAAAAGACTGCTGACATCATGGACACCTTTAACCAGGTAAATCTGTATCATCAAAGGAGACCCTGTTTGAGTTCCTTGGTAGCTAAGAGGGGTGTCACAGTTTATCTTTTTTCTTTATAGATACATTAACATTGGCAAACCAATATTGACTGTCTTCCATATGCATGAAACATTTTCAGCTACTCAAAAGCTACACCATTGAGCTCACATCCCTATTTCTTTCTTTCATGAAACTGGCATCATAAATGTCCATTTGTATTTGAATAAAGCAAGTGTAGGAGTTTAGCTGTAAGAGTAAGGACATCTGTCTTCAGAGATTTGGAATTTTTTTTAAATAAAATTAATCAAGATTATGTTGTCCTAAACTGTGGACATTCATCTTGGGAGGGAGTGTGTCCTGAAAGCCATCATAATCTTCCTGCGAGAAGATGCAGATGACCTGATCAAGGAATATCTTAAGTTAGTCATTTGCATGTCAGCACATCTTGTCAAATGGACATACACAAAAAATATCCTAGATTTATAGTAATGCTTTAAAAGGGAGATTTTCTCAACTGTAATAACAACCATAAAACCTGAAGCCTGGTTGGATTGATTACATGTTGTATTTGTAATCTTGGCCATAGTGAACATAATGTAATGCCTAGCAACAATACACAACATATTGGATCAAGTACTTTTTTGTAAAGTAATAAGGATTTGCCTGGCTTAGTTGATTGTATAAGTTTAAAGGAATAGTTTGACATTTTGGGAAATCTTCTCTTGCTTACTCTTAGATGATCAGATGTGTATTGACACCCAACCAAGAAATAGTCCAGCACATAACACATATTGGCACATCAACCAAAAACTGACACATTGTGGCTAAATTACTAAAACAACAAACAGAAAATCAAGACACAAAGTATCCTTAAATTACTTTTCAACATTGAAATTATCGAAATTTAAATAATGCCTCTAGTTCTAACAGTTATTCCACTAAAGTGATGGTTTTCTTAGAAAGATCCACAGTAGATGTATTAACAAGAACTTAGACACGCTTCTAAGTTCAGACAGGTGTCAGACAGTTTGAACAGGATGTCTGAGTTGTATGTCTGAGTTTGTGCTGTTAGGCCCAGGAAGCACCTGCACGTTTAGACGAGCACAAGCCAATCATCTACCAGGGTTGTTGTCTCCAAGGCTCGCAGGCAAAGAGACACTCTTATCTAGTATAAAACCCCTGTACTTCCTGTCATCTACATCCTATCTCTCACCAGACTCCTGTAGTGAACTCTCGTTCGCGAGACGCAGCTACGGAACCATCTATCGAGAAATAGGTCCAATGCTGTTAGGGACTAGGGACTTAGGCTGTATTCTCTGTTCTGTATCATTAACTGAATAAAGATAATTGCTTATATTATGAATCATCGAATCCGACAATCCTTATTCCAATTCTTAGTTTAGTGTGGAAACCTCTGAATCTATCACAAAATATTCCAACAAAATATCAACATGAATATCTTTTAAACTTCACCATGACCCGTCTCAATACCAGACTTGGCCAATCATGAGGTGTTCAGCTGAACCTGTACCAAATCCATATAGTGTGATCCCTTTCAGCATTATTCAGTGAAATATAGTCATTATGATTATGTAGCCATTGTCTTCAATAATTGTTCAGCCCTAGCTAAATCCTTTCATAATCTTTGGTGGTAGATATTATTTGTGTGTTTTGATCAAGATGAGGCATCACAATAATCAGTGAGTTATCACAGAGTAGGATTCAGAACAGTGATATTTTGGTCCCATACCTTGTTCATAGTTACTGCATAACAGTGCAACGTGATGCCAGTGATGTTTTGTGTCATGTACCCTACTGTAGGACTCTGGAGCAGATGATACTCAGAGAGAACTGAAGCTGCTCACCATGGCAGTGTTTGTTATTCAGGAGGGGGAAGGACTGCAGGAGCCACCTGAAGACATTAATATCGTCATCGAGCGTGTGGAGGTGTTGCGTGAACTAGCTTATCCAAAACACCCTTCATTTCACGTTTGAGGTGCTCCAGAAAATCATCATGCAGCTTGAGCAGCACAAGATGTCCCCCAAAGTCCAAAATCTGTATGGCAGACTTCAAAGCTCGCAGTAGGGGCACACTACGATATATTCCTCCTCCGGACCAAAAAATGGCCTAGTACCATATGTGGAAGCACAATGGTGTTAAGCCATGTAAAAATTGAGCCTCTTTTGGATGTTGGGCCCTTTGTATGGTCCCAGAGACAATCAAGAGACACAAGAAATATTCCTCAAACCACAATGTGAAATGCTGGAGATTATCGTTTCTCAAAACATTTCCTTCCATTTGTAGAGTAAGGTTTCATTTCAGTTTGGATGTTTTCCAAAAAACATTCAGTGTATCACTGCTGACAACTTTCAAGAGAATACCATAGCATGCATGTCAGAATGTAACACATTTTACTTCCTTCCAGGAAGGCATTGGTTTCAGTGAGTATGTATGTATGTATGTATGAGTAAGATACTTGAAATTTACTGGAAGTAGGCCTATGGTTGTCTGATTTGTTTTAGCTCATTTAAAGCTCTAAAAAAAGTGCCTTTTTATATGTTCAGTTACCTTGCCTCATAGCCCGTCACTACTGTGATAACACTGTGTTGAGCATGTTATGCATATTTGCATACTTTGTTGCACTACTTTGCACTTGTTTACATCCATATATAAAGGAAAACTGCAGATTTTCAACATTACCTGTCTATCCAAGTAAGGGATATAGGGTGAAAAATACCTGCAGTTTTTGCCAATGTTCTTTGTGTCTGAGGTGCAGAAACGCCTACCACCAGTGATGTAATTTGATGCGTTTGACATCAAATGATGGTGCTGGTGGTAGGAAGAACAACAGCTGTGCCAGAGACATGGAGAACATCGCTAACAACTGCAGGTGTTTTTCACACTATATCCCTAACTTGGATAGACAGAGGTAAGGTTGAAAATCTGCAAAGTTTCCCTTTAAGCAAAATAACATATGTGGTCCTAGTACATATTTTGTGCATGGTTGTTTTAGAAAAAAGGACATAAATGATTATGCCTTTTTATGCATTTAATGTATGTGTTGGTCCAACAAGTTGTGTTGGTGACCGTAAAGTTTTTTTACATTTATATAATAAAGTCTAAAAAACATCAAATTTGAGTCTAGGATTTTTCTTTCAGCCAACTTAAAATTTGAATTGTGAAGACAGTATTTTAGTTATATTTACTAAAATGACACACTAAGGTTACTACAAAAATTACTTTTCCCGAAACCATACTATTAGGTTGTAAATGAGCAGTATTTCACTTTTGGGTTAACAAATAATTAAGTTGGAAAAATTGGAAAGTTTAAGTTGACTTGCCTTAAATTTCAGTTGGATTAATGCAAACTGTTGATTTGAAAGTAATCAAATTATCAATTACATCTGATTTAAAGCAATTGTGTTCAGCTAACTTGTTAACTTGATTTGAAAACTCTTAATTCATTTGTGTGTTACCAATTGAAGTAATTACATTAATTGGTCCAACTTTTTTTTCAGTGTAGAGCTAAGTAGTGTTTAAATTGAGTAAGTTAAAACAGAGTTGAGTTAGATAAATAATTAAACAGAGTTGAATAGTTAATGTAGTTAAATTGAGTTAAAACTGAGTTACAGTAGAGTTAAAATAGAGCTAAATAGAACTTAAAATAGTTAAAGAGGTAGAGTTACGAGTTAAAATAGTTACAGTAGAGTTAAAGTAGAGCTAAATAGAGTTAAAATAGAGTTAGTGTCTCAGTGGGAACCGGTTGCCGTGACCTCATGCCAGAGCTCAGCCTCTCATTACCACGGCAACACGATGACAAGGGCATTTGTAAAATGTCAAATTAGTACGAGGAGGCCCTGCTGTCTGTATGTCCGTCCGTCTGTGAGTTACTGTCATGATAAGGGAAACACTTGTTTTAAAGTAGGCCTACAAACACAATTGCCAAAAACCCACAAGCGGTCTTTATTCGCGCGCGCGCACACGCACACATAGGTGCCTGCGTGCGCCATTCCGTGTGTGTGTTTTGTGTCAACAGTGTCCTGCGTGCTGAGGGATGCGCGTCCAAGCGGCCGTTGTGCGGCCCCGCCGCGCGGACCCACGACTGTCGGCGCCAATTAGCGCGCGGGACAAAGAGCCCAATCAGACCTCAGGGGCCGGAGACCCGCGAGGCCTTTGTGATTCTCCAGCCGTCCAGGGATCATTCTGGTCCTAACGACCAGAGACGCCAAACAAAGCAGCATTGATCGGTGCTGGACAGGACAGGGAGGGGGAAGGGGGGCTGAAAGGACAGGGGAGTGTGTGTGTGTGTGTGTGTGGGGGGGGGGGGGCAGCTATTTATCCTGTGGCTTGCTCTTCAAGTTAGTTTTACAGCGTGAGACCTTTATTTTCTTTTTTTGTTTTACCTTTTTTACCAGGAGAGCCTTGTGAGCCAAATCAGCACAGCAGCAAACAACAACAGACGACCATCGATAACACATCTCAGCCTAAGACACGTGGTTCTCCCTGCGCGTGAGACAGGACGCATGATGCACACGAAACGGGAAGGAAAATGTCAATAACGCTTCGTCCGCTTACTGAAACGCTGGTGCTACATGTTGTCTCATATCAGTCAACTGGACGGACTTTGGACTTTACGCACCTAACGTCGGTTATGTGCGTCTTTCCGACGACCCATGATGACCTCCTGGCGCTGCAGATGAACGCGCCTCGATACTCGACTCCTATTGGCGGGTTCCGCGGGACGTGGGCGTGGCCGCCGCCGGAGCCCCCTGGGGTTGTCCAGCAAGACGCGCGTGATAACTGACCACATTCAACTACATGGCGGCAGGGGACGGGTTGTAGGGGGGGTGCACGCAGATACGCGCTAGGTTTGGTTATTTGTCATTGAAAAAAAAAACTAAACCCGTGCCATTCAGTTTATTTCCAACCAATCGACACATTTGGAGAGATGAAGTGAAGGTGACTTGATGGGACACGTCACACCGTGTCCCATCAGATGACTTCCCTCCGCACGGGACTCTGCAAGGAACGGTGTCCAAGACGCCCAACGACACTTTGTTTCAGTTTGAAACACTTGGTGAGTTGGTTTTAAGCCGCATATCTTACCATACCCCACACACCACCACCCCACCCCTGACCTTTGTTTAAAACGGTTAATCTAAAAGTCGAACTAAAACGAGCCATAATAACAACCAACCACTGTTTCTCTCGGGTTCAACAGAGCGCGTAATGGCATCCATCCGCGTCTCCGACGCCGCGACGCGCAATACGCGCGCAACACCGGCGTCGCCGCGGCTCCTTCTGCTTCTGCTGATCGCGGCGGGCGCCGCCTCCAAGGACATGACGTGCGAGCCCATCACGGTGCCCATGTGCCGCGACGTGGGCTACAACCTGACGCACATGCCCAACCAGTTCCACCACTACAGCCAGGAGGAGGTGGGCCTGGAGGTGCACCAGTTCTGGCCGCTGGTGCGGATCCGCTGCTCCCCGGACCTGCTCTTTTTCCTGTGCAGCGTGTACACGCCCATCTGCATCCCGGACTACGGCCGCCCGCTGCCGCCGTGCCGCGCCGTGTGCGAGCGCGCCAAGCGCGGCTGCTCGCCGCTCATGCGCCAGTACGGCTTCCAGTGGCCCCACAGGATGAGCTGCGAGCGGCTGCCCGAGGTGGGCGACCCCCTGCAGCTGTGCATGGACATCAACGCCAGCGATAACCACGTCGCCGCCGCCGCCACCACCTCGCCACCGCCCACGTCCAAACCCCCCCACCTCCTCCCCGCCGCACCTCCACCACCACGCAGACACCCCGCAGCATCCCCACCCCGGGACTGTGACCCCGAGTGTCCGTGCCGGCCCTCCTCCTCGTCATCGTCTTGGCGACGGGATGCGCCCCTGGGCGCGGGCTGCCCCGCCGCCCCCTGCGTGCGGCCGCACCTCTCGGCCAATCAGCAGGCCTTCACGGCGCTGTGGCTGGGCCTGTGGGCGGGGCTGTGCTTCCTGTCCACGGCCGCCACGCTGGCCACCTTCCTGCTGGACCGCCGGCGCTTCACGTACCCCGAGCTGCCCGTGGTCTACCTGGCGGCCTGCCAGCTGGCCGTGGCCGCCGGTTACCTGCTGCGGCTGGCGGCGGGCCACCGCGCCGTGGCGTGCACGGCGGACGGCGCGCGCGCCCTGGAGCGCGGCGCGGCGGCCGGCTCGCCGCTGTGCATGCTTGTCTTCCTGCTGCTCTACTTCTTCGGCATGGCGGGCGCCGCGTGGTGGCTCCTCCTCTCCCTCACCTGGTACCTGGCCGCGGGCCTTAAGTGGAGCAGCGAGGCCATCGCGGGATACGCGCCTTACTACCACCTGGCCGCCTGGCTGCTGCCCGCCGGACAGACGGTGGCGGCGCTGGCGCTGGGCGCGGTGCGCGGCGACGCGGCCGTGGGCGTGTGCTACGCGGGGGGCGGCGGGGAGGGCGGCGGCCAGGCGGGGCTGGTGCTCGCCCCGCTGCTGCTCTACCTGCTGGCCGGCTGCGGCTTCCTGCTGGCCGGCTTCGTGTCTCTGTTCCGCATCCGCGGGGTCATCAGGCGCGGCGGGGGAGGAGGCGGCGGGGGAGGAGGAGGAGGCGCGCTGAAGACCCACAAGCTGGAGCGCCTGATGGTGCGTCTGGGCATGTTCACCGTGCTCTACGTGGTGCCCGCCGTCGCCGTGGTGACCTGCCTGGCGCACGAGCAGCACCTGAGGGTGGCGGCGTGCGCAGCGTCCTGCAGGCCCCGCCCCTTACGACACCGCCAGGGGGGCGGGGTCGGGGGGGAGGACGACGGGCCCGCGCACGCCGTCCTCATGATGAAGCACTTCATGACGCTGGTGGTGGGCGTGACCTCGGGGGTGTGGGTGTGGTCGGCCAAGACCCTGGAGGCGTGGAATAGGTTCCTGTCCCGCTGGTGCGCGCGGCGTGCGGCGGCGCGGCCGTCCGACGGCTCCACGTGTAGCGAGGCCAGCTCCGCCCCCACGCACCGCACCGCCATCACGCCCTCCACCCTCCACGCCAAGTCCTCATCTTCCCCCCCCTCACTGTGAATAGGACCGACATCCCCCACCCCCCCCCCCTTACACACACCAAGGTTGGCCCTACACACACCCCTGGGACCAAGTTTGGCCCTACACATACCTATGGGACCAAGATTGGCCCTACACACATCCTTGGGACCAAGGTTGGATATTAACTTACTAGATATGGACTTGATGAGGTGCAGCAGGGACGTCACAGGACTGTACCCACCAAGCGGACCACAGGGAGTCACCAAGGGGACCCAAGTGAGTCACTGAGAGGACACCGAGATGGACACTTGAAATAGAAAATGAAATAAGTAAGTCTGCATTTCTGAGGATTTCTCCGTAAGTACATTCAAAATGTGTATTGTGTGTACCGGTACTCATGCATGTACATTGGCTCCTCAGACTATTTTAGTTCATAATTCACTTTTTAAAATAGTCCATTCACTTTTTTCAATAGCCAACGTTGATGGTCTCAGGTTCACAGACATTCAGGACAATCTAAAAATATTATTTAAATCATAATTTAGGAGGTTGTTCCAGTCCCTCTCCTAAGATAATAAGTGTTTTGTTCATAATGTTACTAATAATTCGTAGTGACAATTACAAGGAAAAAAAACGCCTCACTGATGGTCAGTGGGTGTTCAGCTCCCCCGTGGTGGCATGTTTTGGACCCACACAGCACTTGGAAAGTTCCTCCATTCATTTTGTGCAATTGAATAAAACACTGTCTTGTTGGACAGTTACATTAGCCTACTGGTGTCTTTTTTAAGTGTTCTTTCATTATTTACTATTAATGTCGGATTAAAAACAACCATGTGTGTGAAAAAACAAATCCACTGTAAAGTCGCTTTGGATAAAAGTGGCTGCTAACTCACACAAACTGAAATCAATTTAATGCTATAGACACTTTCTACTTTTCATGCCATTTCAGTAAAAGATTGTTTAGCATCTTCTAGTTTCTTTAAATCATTTAATTTCACTGGTCTTGTTCTATTTTGACCTAAATTGAAGATATAAAAAGATTCAATATATCACAGAAAACATGATATTTTATCCAATTTTTCGGAAGAAACTGAAGTTCAAGAAACTTGAAGTCCATTTTTAATTTAATTAATCTTTATTTAAATACAGCAACCGTTTTTTTTTATTTTTTATTAAATACAATCGTGTACATCTCTCAGCTATAGGAGCCTACATAGTAAGCAAAAAAAACAACAACTAAAACTAAACCACCGTCTACAAATAGTCTGTTTGTGTCACCCCCCCTCCGCTCCTCAGGGTCCTAAAGACCCCCACTCTACCTGGAACCAAACTCATCTCTAAGGTAAAACAGGAGATTAGGGGCGGACCAAGCCTAGGAGGACTGTGATCGGATCAATCAGGGTTTGATTGGCGGTCGTGGGAGTCGAGCAACTGCCTGCCGGTTACCGTCAGAGTAGGTCAGGGCCCGAACTGTGTTCTTATTGGTCGGAATGCTTTGCCCCGCCTCCTCGGATTTGGTGACACAACTAGGAAAAAGGTGTTGTTTTCCGAGTGAGTGGTCGTGGTTTGAATTTCATATCTTTTTTGCCATGCTTGGTTGAATAGATGTTGTATTGTCTTTAAACAAGTCCATGTTCAATGTAGTTAGTCTTCATCCAAAATAAAGGTTTGTGTTTTTAAACAAAATAAGAGCGTAATGGAGCTCTGTCTGTTAACATTTATCAACGCCATGCCGAATTGAAAACTCATTAAAAAACGGGACCAAAATCTTAAAAGAATCGACGGACAATAAATATTTTAAAAAATAACTGAGGTACTTTAAAAGGATGTCATATCACAGAAATCAAACCCACTTGAAATAAAATGGAGACGTGGAGATATTGTTACGGTGGCTTTCCGTCAAACTTGACGTTTTGCAGAGAAAATTAAACACTGATGATTGGCGCTCTCGCACTTGTTCGGCATGGAGGGCAGCGGGGCGTCATCTGTGGGTGTGGCCAAACAGAGCGCACCACCCCCGCTCTCCTTCCCGTGTGCCGCCGGAGCGGCAGAATTACCGCAGTGCATTCAGGACAGGACAGCGTGGGAGTGTCGGACGCCCAGCAGGTTGTCTGCACTGAGGGATCTCCTCATGTTGGACCGGCTCAGGTCCTTGTACTTGTCCTCACAGAGTCTGGAGATGGCCTGCAGAAATAAGCGTTTCCCATGAAATTACCTGAAGTTAAAGGGCCCCTATTTCACCACCAGGTGTGAGTGTGATTAGCCATTACAAGCCATTTCAAAATTGTCAAGCCTCTAGTGACATCACAAGTGGGCATGTCCACCCAGATGTATGATGGATAGATCAGCCTACCCCTTGGTACAGTCCACTGGATAGGCTGATCTATCCATCATACATCTGGGTGGACACTCCCACTGTGATGTCACTAGAGGGTAGTGACATTACACTTTTGAAACGGCTTGACCTTCTGAAGGACTTTGTTTGTTACTACAAACAAAGGGTGCTGCATTGACAGCTGCTGAACACAAGGGTTTCTTCCATTTATACGTGCACCACTTATACACTATCACACTCAGCACCACAGTTTGGATGTGTGAGTCTAGGAATTGTAATTTCACTTTTTCACTTCCATTGATTAAATCAATAATTGAATCACTAAAAAGGTGCATCTCTCCAAAACTAGCTTGACTCTTGATTCTACTAGATTAGTATCTACTTTCCCAAGGGCCTCTCTCTCAAGGTATCTGCAGGTTTCAACCAGTCCAATTTAAGACTTTTGAATACCTTTTTAATACCACTTAAAACACAATTGAATACCGATTTCAAGGCCCAACGGCATACAGGTAAATGACAGTCCTTTATTTGTATTGGTATTTGTTCATATTCTGTCAGTTTATCTCAGCAGTGCTGCTGGTCAGACAGCAACAGGATCCTGCTGCTATCCACCAGTGGGCAACACAGCTCTGGCAGCGGGAGGCAAGTAAATGACAAATAAATATCTATTTCTCATAAAATACATAAATGTTGGACATTTATTGGTTTGAGATTTAGGGACAGTCACAAAACATATTTAAGACCTATGCAAATGATAGGCAAGACCTATTTTAATACTTTTAATAGCTCCGCGGGGTACCCTGCTCTCTACTCTTGGGGGCCCCTGGCCCCTACTAGGTCGGTAAAGGCCCAGTCCTGGTCTACCCTTGGGGGGCCCTTACTAGGCCAGTACAGGCCCGGTCCTGGTCTACCCTTGGGGGGGCCTGGCCCCTACTAGGCCGGTACAGGACTCACCTCGAGTTTCTGGGCACGCTTGTTGCTGAGTGGCTCCAGGGGGAAGCTGAGGTTGTTGTCCTCGGCCAGCGAGCGCAGGTCAAAGTAGTACTTGGCGTAGACGCTGGCCGGCACGTTGATATTGAACTGCAGCAGCTCCAGGAAGTGGCGCTCCATCTCATTCCTGAGGCATCATGGGAAATAAGCACCACTTGTTTTCATAAAAAGTGAGATATTGAGAAAATTAAGGAAAAACATTTTTTAAATTGGCTATAACAGTGAAGATGATTTAATAATTCTCTGTATGCCAAGCTTGGTTCAGGGTCACAGTTAGCCTAGCTTGGTTCAGGGTCACAGTTAGCCTAGCTTGGTTCAGGGTCACCGTTTGCCTAGGTTGGTTCAGGGTGTTTATTAGCCTAGGGTTTTTGTTAGCCTAGCTTGGTTAAGGGTCTCAGTTAGCTAAGCTTGGTTCAGGGTGTTTATTAGCCTAGCTTGATTCAGGGTCTGCGTAAGCCTAGCTTGCGGTCCGGATCCGCTAGCCTAGCTTGCGGTCCGGATCCGCTAGCCTAGCTTGCGGTCCGGATCCGTTAGCCTAGCTTGCGGTCCGGATCCAATAGCCCAGCTTGCAGTCTGGATCTGTTAGCTTAGCTTGCGGTCTGGATTTGTTAGCCTAGCTTGCGGTCTGGATTTGTTTGCCTAACTTGCAGTCTGGATCTGTTAGCCTAGCTTGCGGTCTGGATCTGTTGGCTTAGCTTGTGGTCCGGATCTGTTAGCCTAGCTTGCGGTCTGGTGTCACCCACATGTCCTCGACGGTGATGTCCTTGAGGATCTGACAGTAGTCCACGTTCCAGACTGCCTGGTCGTCCCACACTTTGGACGCCAGCAAGATGGCACCCAGCACGATGCGCTTCCAGTTGCCGGGACAGATGTCCATCTCAGCGTAGGTGAGGAGCCGCTCTAGGTACACCTGTGGCCGTGCAGAGTTACACAGCATTAGATGTTACTGTAGTGGTGCTGGATGTTCTACAATACAGCAGTGCTGTTCTAGCATATTTCTAGAAGCCATACCAGGGTGACGATGGCGCACTCGGCCGTGAGCTGGGCAGAGCTGAAGAGTGTTCGGACGAAGCGGTAGATGAGCTTGTGTTCCGGGTCCGCGGTGGCATAGTCTTCCGGCACCTTCTCCCGCTGTCGGACAGAGCCGACACGCCAATATATCTCAAACCATGGCGACGGACAGAAATAGGAGGTTGGAAAAAAATACTCACCGTCAACGGGTGTTTCTTCTCGTCAAATATATCCAAAGTACGGCTGGAATCTCTGGAGCGATGCAAACAATGAACAACTTAATGTTTCAGTCAGGGCTTTAGACATAAAAGTGGTCTTAAGCCGTGCTACAGATGAAGACAGACCCACCTGTTCTTTATATGATAGTAGATGGCCAACGTCACACTGAAAACAGACAACAAATGAGTGTTTGCATAGCGCAACATTAATTAATGGTATATTGACACAACGATTGGAGACTAAAGACTAAAATAAAAAAGTCATAACATTGCCCATCTTGCAATCCAGACAATTTATCTCAAATATAAGTGGAACGCACCACTGACAGCAGTAAAGTATGCAAGTACGTTCTACAACTATAGCTACCAATTAATTGTGTATTGGCAGTTGATTTCTCCTCCATTACATGAACACAGCATTGACCGCTACATAGTGTTGTAGAAGGTGGGTAAAGTAATTTCTCCTCCACTACATGAGTGCAGCGTTGGCTGCTCCAAAGTGTTGTAGAAGGTGGTTAAAGTGATTTCTCCTCCACTACATGAACGCAGCATAGTGTTGTACCATTTGACGGTACTCTTCAGGTTAGGCTGGCTCACGGTGCTGTCGTCGATGAAGATGGTGGAGCAGGAGCTTGACTTCTTGGTCAGAAGCCTTGGAGACGTCTGAAGACAGGAATTGATGTTGTTAAAAGACAGGAAACGGTGTGTGTGTGCGGAGTTTCATGTCCTATAACACATCAATGCAGTTCCCCTCTGCTCCCCAAAACTGGAAGATGAAGTACTTTTATTATTATTAATATTAGTGCTTTTATTATGGTATTCAGAACACTAGTATACTATATGCTTGCTTTAAATAGCTTATTCTCCACACAGGAACCACCAAAGGGTCATTCAATTGAATCCAATATATTCAGATTCAATACATTGCAACCTATTTCAACGTTTTAACATTGCAATGTTAGTGTAATACGTTATGTCGTAACACACCAACACATGTCATGTTTAGTGTGTACATATTTGTGATGCATTGTGAAATAAAAATAAGAAACATCTGAAGGGTGATTGGTGGAGAAGAGGTGACATGCGAGACTTACGTGGTTCAGAATATGGCTTTTCCGTTTCTCGCGCACTGAAGAACAGAACACATGGTGAGCGGTTTCTAGCCCATAGAAAGAGACCAATGTGAGGACGATGTGTCGTGTGTTTGACGTTAACTCACCATCGGTCTGGGACTTGTTTAGGAACAGGGTGCTGGCTCTGGGGTGATCCGATGGGTTGGCCTCTTGGGCTAATTCTGGAGAGGCATGAGAATCGGCCTTTTATGTTAGCATGGGTTGAACATTATATAACTAGGGCTGCAAACATTAGCCCATTCATCGATTAGTTGATCGACAGAAGATTAATCGAATTCAAATATTTGGTTCATGGATCATGATAAAATTAATACTTTATCGTTAGATTAATCGACTATGAAAATAATTGTTAGTTGCAGCCCTAGTTATAACCATAGAGACACTGCATAAAACAGGTTATAACACTGGTCATAGTCACGTCAAAGCATTTAATTATGAGATGTGCAGTATAACACATGATCTACAGTGAAGTTCTTACAACCAGGCAAAGGTCTCCTCTACGTAGTATAAAAACACACAGTTGTGACAATATACAAAAGCAGAAGTCACCAGGGTAAATCTAGGGATGAAGTCCATGAAGTCAAAGAGACCTCTGTTGAACCTGTCCTAATGGACGCCTCCATTCTTTATTCCTATCCATCCGTTCTCATTTCACTTTGAGTATACTTTTATTTTCTCTTTCGCCTGGAGTTGACCACTGTTTCTGTGTACCATCAAATAGTGAGCAGGCCACCCGCTTGCCACCTAAACGCTCCCCTCCCAGGGGTTAGGGCGAGACACTAAATGTGTGTGCAGTTAGACAAATACACTCAAGAGGAAACTGACTTTGCCCCTAAACCCTCGATCGGTTTAGGGATCAGCGATTAAGTGATTAATCGATCTCTGCGTCCAAACTACAGCGGCGTGCTTTAAGATGAGCTCATCCAAACCATCTGAAGGGTTAGGGTCCGCGGTCCTGAGGAGGTACGCAAGAACATTCTAGGGAGGATTTTTATTTTGCTTTGTTATACCTACAAAACTACTTTTAAAAATACATTTGTGATCGTACAGAAATAGACACATCGGCTTCTTCAACTGTAAAGCCTCTCTAGGCTGATACAGTATTAATAACGATGCTAAATATAATAGTATCATATTAGTTTAAAGGAAACCCTGGTTTGGTGTGATGATGAAGGGGTAGTTGTGCCGTAGGAGACTAACCAGGTTGGTTAACGCTGTTTTAGAGGGCTAAGGGGGAGGGGGGTGTCGTGTTATGGGCCTGTGAAGTCCTTGTACTGTAACCGGGATCAAGGAACGCCCCAACAGGAATTGCCGTGACTTGATGTGGACTAACCGTCAGGGAGCTCGCGGTCGCTGATGTGCTGCAGGTATGTCCCGGTGTCCTCGCTCACGTCCACCTCCTCCGTGGTGGTGGTGGTGATGGGACACTCCTCGAGCTCCACCTCCCGCCGGGGGACCCGGGGGGTCTCCCGCGGGGACATACAGCATGACACCGTCCCGCCCATGGCGGCGGCTGCTGCTGCTGCGACAACTCTCCCAGTCCCACCGGTAAACTGGCGTATAAACTAACTCACTTGGACTAGTAGCGGCGCACCGACACTAACTCACCACACTTGGAGGACGCGGACTTAGCTGGGGGCAGACGCGGCATAGCACAGCACGGGCCTCATGTGATGATGATAAGCCAAGTGGAAACATTATCTGTGGCCCGGTCAGAACAGCTGACGGATCCTGGGTGCAGCTCCTGCATAGTATCCCCCTATGTGCAGACATATGTACAGATATTACAGAAGCATAGTATCCCCTATGGGCAGACATATGCAGATATTACAGAAGCATAGTATCCCCTATGGGCAAACATATGCAGATATTACAGAAGCATAGTATCCCCCTATGTGCAGACATATGTACACATATTACAGAAGCATAGTATCCCCCTATGGACAGACATATGTACAGATATTACAGAAGCATGGTATCCCCTATGTACAGACATAAGTACACATATTACAGAAGTGTATGCATCACATGTGGGTCTACGTGGACGATGTAAGCCTCCTCCCTACCGTGCTGCGAGGCGGCTGATCCCCTGA
This sequence comes from Merluccius polli, assembly GCA_030340625.1. Lineage (NCBI taxonomy): Eukaryota > Metazoa > Chordata > Actinopteri > Gadiformes > Merlucciidae > Merluccius > Merluccius polli. The sequence goes on along the minus strand of JAOPHQ010005464.1, from coordinate 39,848 downwards.
CTCCGGCCCAATGGATCAGGTCGGTGGACGCTGCGTCTCGAACCCAACACACACACACACACATATATATATATACACCCCCCCCCCCCCCCCCCACAACACACACACACACACAGCCCAGATTTGAGGATTTATCAATTACCCGCCCATGCAAGTCAGTCCAATCAATACGATTCTGTTTCTCTAGCTGTATCGATGGTGGTGGTGTGTGTGTGTGCGTGGGGGGGTGAGGTAGTCGTGGTCGAGGGGGGGGGGGGGATGTGGGGGGGGGGGGGGAGTTAAAAGCAGCAATTGTCGCAGGAGAGAAGCGCTGGGGTATTTGGTCGGACAGCGCATTCCCGGGGATGGACTTCCGGGCGAGGTTCTCCAAAATCAAATGGTACTGTGTGATCAGCTCTTTAAATTGTACACAGGAGTGACAGCAGTGTGGCTCTACTGAGCAACAATGTGTTTTTTTGACGATGAAAAACTATATTAACGGTATGTCTGGGTCACATACACACGCTTGAACCAGACAGCGTAAATTGAATGTTTTACTTTGAAAAGTAAATAACCATTAAATATGCTACTTCCGCTAACTTGCCTGCCAATGACGTCGCAGGAACAGTGCTCTTATGTTAAATCTTTTAGGTCCCGCCCCAAGCTCCAAACCGACCATTCCTATTGGTCGCGTACGGGTTGAGCCATACACTGATTGGTTGAAATGTACACCAGTCAAACCCGAGGTGTGTGTTTAACGTCTGATGGGGAAGAGCCACGCACCGCCCGTCTGTGCTGTGAAGTACAGACACTTAAATCACGACTGTAGATCTGTGTACGATTTAAAGAAAATATATTTTAACTTTCAAAACAAGATGTTATAGTCATGGATTTACATTAATAATAATAATAATAATAATAATAATAATAATAATAATAATAATAAAAGTAAAACCACGATGTTTAGTGGTTTAGCCCTTAGACACATAAAATATATAAAATAAACTAATACATTTAAAAAAGTCGTGGTCGTAGTCGTGTTGCCCTCCGGACCAATGGGGGGCGCTCATTCACCGTGACGTCGTTGTGAGACCCGCCGCTCCACGGAGAAGAAGGTAGAGGAATATGGCGCTGGTGCCGTATAATACAGAGGGCGCCCTGTCGGCGCTTGCAAAGCTGCACAACCCATCCGCCACCTTTCACTTCGCAGGTCATGAGGTCCGTCTGGACCAGGACTGGAGGAGATCCGGGGTGGCGGCCGTGGTCTGGGACGCAGTGAGTAATGCAGTGTGTGTATGTGTTAATAAAGTACATCCCATCTTAAAGCTGCTCTAGGTGACTTTTGCTAGTTGACCAAGAGCTGCTTGAGAGCTTGCCTGATTGGTCAGCCTCAGAGCTCATCTGATTGGTCACAGGCTACAGGGAGCGGCCAAAACAACCCGGTTTATCTCCCATTGAGCCCTACAGAGGCAGGGACGGACACCAGCGAATTATTCTCACAGAGTATGGGGTCCATTTTGGCATATTTGACCATATAAAAGTGACCTAGAGCAGCTTTAATACATGAAGTATACCTAGTTTGGAGCCATAGCGTTTGCATAAACCCGTGTGGTCTCCTCGCCGTCTTAAAGATCCCCTATTTTACCACCAGGTGTTAGTGTGATTAGCCATTTCAAAATCTACCCTCTAGACTCAAAAGTCGGTCTCTAAAAGCTTCGCTCAACAAAAGAAGAGAGAGGACATCCTTCGAGGTTTCGTTCCTAAAACTGGGTGGAAACAATTAGTTTAAAGAAACCCTGCATTGCAAGAACCAATCAAAAGTGGACTGAGCACACATTCGATAAAACAAGTCAAATCTAATGTTGCTCGGGACATCCATTTTCAATGTTTTAAAAAGCTCTCTGCGTGCTACAAAGTGATTCGCTATATCTCCAGTTTGTTTCACTACAGGGGAGAATAGGGGCAGAGCATCATTTCTGATAAGGTGTCAAAACGTAAGGGCGTAGGTTTGTTAGCGGCCGTTCTAACCTTGAGTGAGACAAGTAGGATGTATGTGCAGATGGATAGATCAGCCTACCAGTTGGTACAGTCCAATGGACTGTACCAACTGGTAGGCTGGTTGGTTCAGTCTGAGCTATCCATCACACATCTGGGTGGACACTCCCACTTGTGATGTCTAGAGGCTAATCAACATCCCACCTGGTGGTTGCATAGAGGACCTTTAAGGTGTGCTCTCCTCCTCCCAGGCCATAGTGCTGTGTATGTACCTGGACCTGCTGGGCGAGGTGGAGGTGAGGGGGAAATCTGCCATCGAGCTGGGAGCAGGCACCGGACTGGTGGGCATTGTGGCAGCGCTACTCGGTAGGACCATATAGACTTTATAATATAGACTGTATAATGTGTGTGTGTGTGTGTGTGTATGTTAATGTGTATCTATATGTATGTGTGTATATATGTGTGTGTGTATATATGTATGGATTCATTTCTTTAATCTAGATTAATCTCACTGTAATCTTGGTATTAATCTAGATTAATCTAGATTAAAATGGCTCATTTGATCATAATATGTGTGTGCTACCTAAATAATGACTAAAAGTCTTTGAGAACGGGTTTCTCAAGCCAGGTGGCGCATTAGACCAGGGGCTCATCTCCTGTTTCCAAAATGCATCACAAACTGCTTGAGAAAGCTGTTCTACTAATTGGTGATGAAAATAAATAATGTTCAATAAGATGTACTTGTGTTTACTAACTGTTCAGTTAAACATGAATTTTGAACTGTCGGCCTACATAAGAGGTCATGATGAACTGTTTACAGTCAGTAGCTTTGTGTCAATCAGTCCAAGCTCTATTTCTCCTTCTTCCACCAGTCACTCAGGCAGACCAGCTTGTTCACATTTTCTGGTGACAAACTAGATCTCCTCTTCTGCACAATATGGCCTGCTAAAGAAAAAAGTATCTCGCATGGGACAGTTGTGGCAGGAGTCCCCAAGTATTTACGGGCAATGTGGGCCATGGTGAAAGTCCACCAGGGACGTAGCGCCGCGGAACGGCTGCGCCGCGGTCACCGCTGCTGATCGCTGCCACTCTAATCAATGAAAGCATTTCCACCGGGTGCGCCGCGGAACGTCAGCAGCGTCCCAGGAGCGCCGCGCTGCAGCGCTATCATTCCGTAGTGTTCTATTTTTGACGCCAGCTGTTGCTGAACCGCGTCAATTTAAACAGAGCAGATCGACCGGGCAGGAAGTGAAATAGTAAAAGCCATAGAGCATCCGTCAATTTTCAAAATAAAACCACCCTCCCGATCGAACACGGCCACAAATCGTTGTCGTTTATAACTGACTTTGTCTATAGGTTACAGCACAACACATTAGGACATAACAACAATAAACACTAAACACAATGGGGCAATTGCTCTGTCGCTACGTTAGCCACTTTTTAGAGTTTAACACGGTTTTAAACTCGTCGGTGACGCAAGAAGTCACATGACGTCTTAAGCTCCATTGCTGTGTCGTATGTACCTGTGGTTTAACCTGCAGCTGCGTTTTACCTTGATCTCAATTGCTGTGTCTTCAGAGAAATTCACATCAGACACTAGAGGGCGTATTTTGTGCGTGTTAGTCTAGTCTCGAAACGGACATGGTTTTAGAGGAGACTAAACCAGTTTGCAGGATGAAACAAGGCTCCATTATAACCGACACACACAGAATTAGTTTTATTAATTATTATTAGTAGTATTAATAATAATGTATGATACATTTACACTTATTACGCCAGATAGGCCTTCAGTACAATAACAATAGTGGACATATCGATTTGGAATGAGCAGTGATATTTCACGGCTCACGGGGCTCAGGTCTCGGTCGTGCGTCCGCTCAGCAATAGCATTACGCGCTTCAACTTTCAAGCGCTTCCATACATTCTTTAAATGTGCCGCTGCTCGGTCTCCTGCTGGAAGATCTACTGTTAAATGTGTTTGAGAGATCATCCCAAACAGACTTTCTTCGGAGCGTGGTGGTGGTGTCTTTCCTCTTCCACCGTGTCCACAACACCTCGAATGCAGTACAATAAATATAACTTCTGCTCCTCGTTATAGTTCTCTATCCGAGACATGTTCATCCTAACTACCCTCTCCAGGGGTGCAACTACCCAGTGTCAGGGGGGTATGCAGCAACAATTTTGGCGCCCCCCATAAACATTACGCGGTGCGCGGTTGTTGACGGGGTGGGGGGGGGGGTGCTGCGCGGTTGTTGACGGGGTGGGGTGCTGCGCGGTTGTTGACGGGGTGGGGTGCTGCGCGGTTGTTGACGGGGGCGCCCCCCTGGTGCGGCGCCCCTATGCGCCGCATACAGCGCATACCCACTTTTTGCGCCACTGACCCTCTCCTTCTCCGAGAATGTATAGGCGTGGAATTACCCTAATTACTCACATATTAATTCGTCTTCAATTAATTAATCACGTTTGCATGCACACCAAGAGAAAACAATGACAAGTAATTGATTGATTGACGTAGGTGAGGGCAGATTCAGATTCCAGACTCAGATTTCCACAACAAGTAGGCTAGACTATTTCAGAATATATTTCAACATTATTTGCGTTTTATTATATTAAAGTTCACTTTACATTCCCATTAAGTTTTTGTTGGTAATTATAGCACAAAATGCATCCAACATTAAGTTAAGACTGCGTCTGCTGGAGTAGGCTATAACGGGAAATCAGAGTACTTCCGGTTTAACCCGAGTTTAACTAGGAATCAGCTGAACCTGTGTCGGTCAGTACACAGCAATCAGGTTTAACTTCGTGCGCAGCTGCGTGTTAAACTCCAAAACCTCCGGTTTCCGGAGTAGGCCTACGGTTTTAAACCGCAGCACAGCTAACGCAATGCTAACTGACAGAGCAATTGCCCCAATTAAACCAGACAAAAAAGAAAACATTTACTATATAGCCTACCAACTCATGGTAGAAGCACAAACATCTAGGAAAAATGACAAAATCAACAGCAAATCAACTTCTGACAAAGCAACTGCAAGTCAACTTCGGAAAGGCAAAGTAACCTCTTATTTGTCTTTTCTATTTTGACATCCACAAATTACAATGGTCTCCTGATTCTCGCGTGGTCTTGTAGTTCTCGCGTGATCCCGCGAATCCAGCCGCCTCGCAGCGCTACACGCCCGGTGGGGATTGACGCCGGGCAGAGGACGCAGCCGTTCCGCGGCGCTTACGTCCCCGGTAGAAATCCGGTATAGACCCAGCTCCCAACCCAACTTTGAGAATAGATTAACAGCGATATTTTTTTTATCGCCCGATAAGAGTCTCACGTTAACGCCGCTAACGGCCCACCACTTATACCACACAACACACACACACACACACACACACACACTTGTTGCCTCACAGCAAGAAGGTCCTGGGTTCGAACCCAGGGGCGGGGTCTGACCCCTGGCACTGCACTGTGGCTGCTCCTAGCGTAATAGTGATGGCTCGAATGCTGAGACACATTTCATTGTACTTGTTCAATGACAATGTAAGTTGCGGTGGTGGGCACTCAAGCTATTGCAAATTCAACTGCATCAATCCAATCGCATGCCTGCCCCCCCCCCCCCCCCCCCCCCCCCAGGAGCCCAGGTGACCATCACGGACCGGGAACCTGCCCTGGAGCTCCTCTCCACTAACGTCCGGGGCAACGTGCCAGCCCAAATCCAGCACTCAGTGTCGGTGTCGGAGCTGAGCTGGGGCTCGGATCTGGACCGCTACCCCGCCGGGGCGTACCACCTGGTGCTGGGAGCCGACATCGTGTACCTGGAGGAGACGTTCCCGGCTCTGCTCCGCACGCTGGACCACCTTTGTTCGGACGCCACGGTGGTTCTGCTGGCCTGCAAGATCCGCTATGAGAGGGACTCCAAGTTCCTGGACATGCTGAGGAAGGGTTTCACCGTGGAGGAGGTCCACTACGACAGCGAGAGAGACATCCATGTTTACAGAGCCACCAAACGCACACCACGGATGGACCTCTGAGGGAAATATTGATAGATTTTGAAGGAACACAACTCTTGATTGATATTACCGCCGACTGATTCCCGAAAGGTGTGATTGCTCATGGCACGGGCACAGCTGGAATTGAACCCCAGACCGATGCTCTCATTTTAGACTTTAAAGGGCCCCTATTTCACCACCAGGTGAGTGTGATTAGCCATTACAAGCTGTTTCAAAATGGTCATGCGACTCTACCTTCTAGTGACATCACAAGTGGGAGTGTCCACCCAGATGTATGATGGATATATCAGCCTACCAGTTGGTGTGATTAGCCATTACATCACAATTTTGAAGTGGCTTGTAATTGCTAAACACACCTGATGGTAAAATGGGCCCTTCAATGAGACAACCACACAATGAAAAGGGGACAAACGGCTGCTAGGTTTGAAACAAGCTGAGACCAGCATTACCAGAAACACATTTATTAACAGCTGCCAGAAATGTAATATTTAGAGAAATTCCTCTAGTGACTACGTTTCATTTACGGTTGGTGCTGACATAGAAATACAATGTATACAAAATCAATGAAAATAGCATTTGCAAATAATAAAAAAAGCTTGCTATGTCGGATGACTATATGTAATATCGAAAGAATACAATGTGGCCTTTACACTTTTGTTCTGTGCCATGTCTCATAGTTTCCCGCCATTTTGACCAACCGAATCATGGGGGCCCATTTTATCCTAAGTTACATTTCCAAGGGCCTCTTCCTGTCCCAGTAAAGACAGAAGACCTGGTTCCAGTTTGGTTAATTTGAACTGATGACTAGAAATGTTACTGAAGGATGTGCATGTAACCAACTAAATGACCACAAGACTCCACATCAGTATGTTGTTCCATGTTGCCGATTGCGTTTAAAATGTGAAGAAACTTGGCACAGATTGACGTCTTCCCTCGGGGACAACATGCCAGAAAGTTTGCCGCTCTTGTCCAACGCAACACCGCGTATCGCCGCCATCTTCTATTAAAACTTCGGGGGTGACTCGACCAATGTGTCGGTCACACGTGTATCCAAAGTCCTGATGGTGTGAGAGTCAAATTAGCCTCAGAAAATACTTGAAGCTTGAAGGCATGAGTAGAGTAGGAAAGACACCGAGAGAAATATTCCTTTTTCAAACCAATACACATCATTTTTTAGTACATCTCATATTCTCTTAAGTGTAAAATATTTATATTCAGTCAGAAAAGACCTTTCCCACCAGTTCCTTTCCCGACATGGCCGGAATCAAACCCACTCCTGGGACGCTGTTGGGGGGGGGGGGGGGGGGGGGGCTTTTTCAGATGGTCGGTTGACATTTTTGGGATGCAATGTTCTGTGCTTCAACGATATATAAAATAGCCCAAACAATACCACTAATAAAACATGCAAGGCTCAACAACTCATTCTGAATCCATGACTCGCTCCAAGCTGTAATGACTCCAGTCGCAAAAACAGAGAAAACTATATTTTACATTAAACAAAAAAAATATATACCACTTAACTCAACTGAATATTGTTTAGTTATCTCATATTTCCCAGGTCGCCAGGAGAAAAAAAAACTGAAAATAAAATGATTAGCTTAATGTTTTTTAGCGGAAGCAGAACTCCTAACATGATAAACTAGAGCATTGATCGGACGCCATCCGATCGCGCACGGATGAGCGTTAGCAAATAATGCACTGATGGACAGGAGGGGAGGGGGGGGCTAAGTCTTTCTTTTTTTTTTTTTTTAAAAAAAGGTCTGATGTCCAACGCTTTCTAAACAGGCGCTCGTCTCCCGTTGCTGGTGGCGTCACATGATGCCGACGTCGTCTTGGTTACCAGGGCTGGTCCTGTTGGGGGTGTGGGGACACCACCCTCACCACCAAGCAGACCCTGTTTTAGCGGATGAGCCGACCCACCCGGGCACACGTACCATAACGGACTAAACCAAAATATTTGTTGTGGGTGTTGAAAGGGCGGGTCCATTGGGAGGAGGGTGGGGCCAGAAGAAATAGGGCGGGTTGTTACATCCCATTTGATGTAGATCCTTACAGACGTGTTGACAATAAAAAAAACTAAATGGAGACCTGGGGGTGGTGGTAGGTCCGGATGCAAGGCTTTCGTTCAAGTCTCTGTGCACGGGGGACATGGGGGTGGGCCGGGCCCCAGGGGGTGGCGCCGGGCCCTCTACTCTGTCTTGTGGCAGTACAAGTCTTTGAGGGCCTTGAGCTCCTCGATGAGCGTCTTGTTCTGATTCTCCAGCACGGCCACGCGGTTCTCCAGACACTTGACGTACTCCTTCTTCTTCCGGCGACACTCGCGGGCCGCCTCTCTGTAGAGAGACAAGGGAGAGACAAGTTAATGACGAGAGCTTGTTAGTAAAGCAGTGGTTCTTCGAGGGAGATACAAGTTAGTGACGAGGGTTCATTAGTAAAGCAGTGGTTCTCAAATGGGGTACGCGTGCCCTAGTGGTACTTTGAAGGACTGCAAGGGGTACTATGAAACTTCTCTAGGAAAAATCTGAATACCACCTTGTTAAATGATTGAGTAAATCTGAAGCCTTACATTCATACAAGTTCAGTATGAATGACAATCATAAGTGATGCACAAGCCCATGTGAGTATTCACACCAACATGTAATGTTTGTTTATAAATAACACGCACATGCATGATTTATGTGCAATTTCATTTTTTCCCTCCCCGAAATGTTTTGTGCTGGTGAAAGTGGTATCTATTTAATCAACTTCAAACAACTTAATCTTTCTTAAATTCTTTCCTTGTTTATGCTACCATTCTACATCCGTCCATTCAACATCCATCACGTCCATCGAAGGAGGGGTCTCTCTATGCGCCGTGAGGTCGGGCGCACGGCCCCTCCCCCCCCTAGAAATTGCTGCCGTGCTTTCCCCGTAGGAAATCAACGGAGTGGGTTGCGCACGGTGTCTTGACGTATCTCATGTAAACACCTTTACAAACCATTCTGGTGGTTCTAGGGTCGTGGGCCGACAACGCTGACCTACCTGTTCTTCATGAGGCGGACCTCCCTCTTGCGGGTGACCTCCTCGGTGCCCCCGGAGGCCGGGAGGGCGGGAGACGACGCCATGACGACTCCTGGAGCGAGGGTGCTGGCAGACGCCGTCCGGATCTGGTAGGCCTGCACATCTCCAGATGCCGCTGCAGGGGGAACAAGACCACCGGTTAGGTAGAGTTTACTCAAACCTGTCAATCACTCCTTCAGGGCCAACCATAGTAGATTGTTGGACTGAGTTGAGAGATTGAGTTGGGTAATTTATATAATATTTTATTCATTTACATTTGAATATTTGTTCCTTTGTTTCTAAACAAATTGCAACCTTTCACAACTAGTTCATTGTGGAGGTCGAAAATCCCCCCATGTCTCACCTTGTACCACCACCTGGTTGCTAGGCACCAGGATCTGCTGTCCGTCACTGGTTTGGGCATACTGCAGGATGGTGGTGCCGGGCTGCGTGGCCGTGTTCATGGTCAGTGTCTGCAGGCCGTCCGTCCCGTTGTTGGCCAGCTGGATGGCCCCGCCCTGGGTGATGGCGACTATAGAGGGACACGCAGCGCGGTGGTCAGGGCGAGAGGCCTCCTTTTAATCTTTTGGGGTCAATTTGACCCCATCATTCATTTTTCGGCATCATATTTAATTACATTTCCTAATTTAATGGAGACAACTGGGGGAAGATGCAATGAACATATGTTTAGTCCTGTAATCTGTTTATGGTGTCAGTTGAACAAAAACAAGCGTGGTGCGTGGATGGACACCTCATCAGTCAAACATTGCCTAACCACGATTCATAACTGAGCATTTACATGAACATCAATCAAGACTTTTTTTCCCTGGAGTGTGTGCTGAGGGTGTCCACCCATGGCACCCCCCCACTTGGAATCCTCCTTTGAACTACCCACTGGCGACAAGTCTCTCGCACGGTATACTATACTATGACGGCCTTCTCGTTCAGGTTGTAGGTCATCATTGTCACAAAACATTAAGAATAATGAAGCTAGCGAAACGTTTTTCATTAAGAAAAATGATAACCCTGGGGCTTCTGGGGATATCTTGTAAAGGGGACAGGGCATTTATTTATTTTTATGTTAATTTGTTATTGAACTGTATGCTCTTCAAACCTCCAAAAAAGCTGAGATGCAATCACCCAGTTTTTGTGCAACCAAATTATGTGCCATTGCCACTAGTTGAAAAACTTAGTGGCAGAAAAACTGCTGCCACCAGTGTAAAATGTTAGTCTGGAGCCCTGTTGTAAACCTAGCAAATATGGTGCACTTAGAAACTTGTTCTATTAACAACCTTGCTGTACCGACAGTGATATATTGTTGTTTTACTTTCTACTGATGGACTTATTGTAAGTTGCTTTGGACAAAAGCCTCTACTAAATGCCCTAAATGTAAATGTAGTCCTGGTCTGGATAACCCAGGGTGATGACGATGATGGCGAGGGTCTCTACTCACTGTACTGCCCGCTGCTCGTCTGGTAGATGGGGGTTGGCATGGTAACCGTGGTGATGGCTGGCGCCGTGTCGTCTTCAGATTTTTCCTCCTCGATCCGGGGCACGGCCGGGGCGTCCGAGGAAAGGTCGTTCAGGATCTTCCTGCATGTGCACGCACACACCTCGGTTTTTCGGTTTGTTTGTTATTATTTGTTTTCTGCTAGAGCAAGGCATTAACACTCAGGGTTAGGGGTTCCCACATCTATGCTCCTGGTATTTTGGTATACTGTTTGGTTGGAAGAAACTAAGGGTGCTCTGATCAGCAGCACCATTCTGATACAGATCACAGGGTCGATTTGAAGCCTATTATTTATCGTGTAGCTTTCATTTATTCATTTAAGTATTCTTAACAACATTGTATATTAAAAGGGGCAGCGAACCAAAAATCTTTTTTTCCAGTTTTAAATATGTCATGATCTTCAACATGGTACTCTTTGCCATGTTGTCACTGTAACTAAAATATAATCCTATGTTTTTGCCAGTCTCTGCCAACCAGCTTGTGAACGTCTACTCTGTTCTGAACTCAAGTTGCATTCTTTTGTGACGTCGAAGTGCCTCGAAGGTGTCCCTTCAATGTCACAACGAATTGGAATTGGAGCTGAAACGGGGGGGGGGGGGGGGGGGGTCATTTACACTAAGTATTAAAATAAAGAGATGAAAAAGTATCATGAATTGACAACTGTTTATTAATTGGTAGGCAAAATGTGCAACATATTAAACAGAACGGTGAAGCCATTTTAGTGGCACGGAGAGAAATTGTCTCGCGTGTTTTGCGTCATCTGATCGGATCTAATGATTGGCCTTTGTAGAGACCACCGATCAAACTATTTGATCTGTGGCCAATTGATCGGAGCACCCTCAGAAGAAACACTAAATCTTGCTTTATTATGAATCAAAGTTCTCAGTTTTATTTAGAGATGAGATTGTAAAATATATGACTAAAGACCAAACAGGAATGTGAATCTCCCGTCCCCCTCCAGACCATGATATGCTGTTCATTAGTGTGAGTGTGTTACCTGTAGGACGGTCGTCGAGACAGAATCTCTCGTCTCTTCTGTGAATCTGTCACGCTGTCCACAGACTCCTGTGAGTCTTCACTCTCACCCACTGTCGAGATCTGCAACCACAAAATACTTTACTATACAGCCACACATTAATTTACTATACAGCCACAAAAAAAATAAAGACAGAGAGAGAGAGTGAGAGAAAGACAGACAGAGAGACCCCTGTCTCTGGAAGGGAGACCCTGTGCACCTGAACGGTCTGGACCTGTGGGGGCTGTATGACTGAGGGCTGTGCTGCCTGGATGACTCCGTGGACCTGGACCGTCTGTCCGTTGGGCAGCTGGACCAGCGTGACCGTGGGGCCCGTGGTGGTAACCTGGCCGGCTGCAATGGACGCCTGCACAGACCACATCATCACAATCAGCCAAGAGTATGAGGTTGTCCGTATAAGGGGGAATGCCCCAAAAGAAGGGGGGGGGGGGGGTTTATATATACCAAATACTAGGGATGCACGATAACCTTTTTTTTTAAACCGATAAAACACACACACATATATATATGATCATGACTTAAGATCATGACAATACTATGAACAAACCCAAAAACACTTGACTCTTTAAATGGGGATATTTATTTTTTCCAATGAAAAACTATTGGCAAGCTTTAAAAAATAAAAATAAAGGCCCCTTGAACTGATGCAAAAATGCCGATGTGTGTAAGTCCCGGTAGCTTCTTTGCGGCTGGCTTTAAGTTGCTAGCGTCTTTAGCAGCCCGGGCGTCCTCATGCTTTCTATGTTTCAGGTGACTTATTGAAGCTAGTGCTACTTTTAACAGTTACACATAACAAGCGACCTGTCTTCTTCAGAAACTTTGAAAAAGTCCCACACAATCAACACCATGTCTGTTTTCAAACGTAAGCACGCTGTGCTGCATTCACAGCGTGACGGAAATTTCCCGTTCCCATGTTTGCTAGTCGTTCTTTCGGCCTTTTTAAGTTCCTGTTTCTATTGTTTATGTGTAACGTGAAGAAATACTGTGGATATCAATTCAAGTCAGCAACTACCAAAATGATGTCCGAGTAACGAGTTATTTTTCGGCATGAGGCAGAAAGAGTTTTTCTGATTATGCCAACGTCACTTGAACGCAGCATTCACTACAGGCCATTCAGGTGTCCCAGTGGGAGCGGGGCGCTGCCAACATTATATAGAATATTATATTATAATGTTATCGGGTCTATTCGTCATGATATCGGACTTATCGGAATGACGTAATAATTTAATTATCGTGCACCCCTACCAAATACCTCTTGTGGGTATATTTAATAAAAAGTATTGTATCTTAATAATAAAGTTGAATAAAGTTAAATATATTACTTATCTCCCGTTATGCTTGAATTGGTTTTGAATGTAGAATTATTTTGTATTTGTTAGGAAGCTATGACACTATTTTGTTGCTCCAATAACAAAAAGTAACAGAATCTAACAGACTTTTTGTTGTTATATTTTGTGTCAAATGATTGATTTCTTTATTAAGTGGCCGTGTAATAAGCGAGCCGGTCGCCATTGTGTAATAAACCCTTCAGGGGGATTCACTCCTTGGTGTCTGGGTCCTGCATTCCCCTGTCAGGGTTTATTTCACAATGACCGGTGTACATTATGCCTTACGCAACAGCTCAACCCTGACTCGGTCAACGTGAATCAACTGCAGTATAAAAAGGTACTTAATGTTTTTTAGATCTGTATCGGTGGTTGTGGTTTTTACCTGTGCCAGGGTAGCAATCTGCTGGGCTTCTGCCTCAGTAACGGTGGTTTCACTTGGCTGTGAGTCTGCACCAGCTTCCATTGTCACGCAAGAGATCTGGTCAGAAACACAGTGGACTTTTACTTTAGGGGGCGCATATAGTGGTGCTTAAAATCAGTCAACGTGAAAGAAGTAATTTAAAAAAAAAAGAAAAAAAAGATCCTGTTTATTTTATTTCATGTGTGTTTTCCATAGTCGTCGCATATGGCTGTATTGAACAGTGTTTTTCATGGTGTTACAACATGTACTGGGCAGTGAGCAGTGATTATACAGAAGAGGTGGGTGTGGCATCTGTGATCCATACGTTAGTATTTTTAAATCGCTTCAAACATGTTAGGTTTTAAGTTAGCTTCACTTTCGAGGTAAACGGTCAATAAACGTAAAGAGATACGCGGCATTAAACAAAGAAAAACTGCTTTTAAAATAGAAACAGATCGAGAAACGAGGACTTGCATTGTTTTGGAAAAGTTGTTGCCGCTCAAATCTAGCCAGGTTAGCATTGTGCTAATGCTGCGTTCCGGTCCTGTGGGAGTGACTGATATCACCACCTTTCGACTTGTAGATAACTGTTCAACTGGCCATTACTCGTGCAAATAACCGTATCTGATTAGACCACTTTTAGGAACACACAACTGGAATAGATGCAACAACAAAACTAAATGATGCCAAAAATGTTAACCAGTAGCATCGTATAAAATGACTTTGTTCACCAATATCCAGGTAGAAAAACACAAGCAAGTGCCATTAAACCGCTGGTCTACTACTGAACGCCAGCCAGGTTGAAAACTTCCCACCGCTGTCGTCCATTCGAACGCAGCATTAGCCGCGCGCTGCCGCTATAAACCGTAGAGCGGGTTAACCCATGTTCAACCGCGGGAGCCCATACAGCAAAGGCGCTAACGTTAGCATGCTAACCAGCATTATGCTACCGCTCTAACCGTAGAGCGCGGGTCAACCCATGTTCAACCGCGGGAGCCGATACAGCAGAGGCGCTAACGTTAGCATGCTAACTAGCATTATGCTAACGCTCTATCCGTAGAGAGCGGGTTAACCCACGTCCAACCGCGGTAGAGGAGCTACGTTAGCATGCTAACTAGCATCCTGCTAGCGCTAAACCGTAGCGAGAGGGAGGGGGTGGTGGTAGCCGAGGGGCGCACACTGGCAGGCTAGCGCCAGTGGGGGTCCCGCGAACCCCCTTCGAGTAGCCATGCTAACTAGCGGCTATGCTACCTAGCCTCCTGGAACACACAGTATGCGCTTAAAAACACGGCGCGGGAAAAAACGCACACGTCCCCCGCCGGACGGGTGAGGAACCAGCGGCGGCGTGTGTTGCTAGGGCAGCAGCGGTAGTCAGTGCCGCACGGGCGGGTAGCTTAGTTAGCATGGCGGGGCTAGTTAGCACGGAGCGGTAGCATACTCTCCAGTGTGTATGGAGGGAAATGTCTGAGTGCATTGGGGGTGCCGACAGGGTTTTTTTTGGTGCCACTTTCCCTGGCAACTTGTTCACTGAAGAGACCCGCCGAGGTGCCCGTTAAGACCCTCCGTTCCCGGACCCGCACACACACGGCACGACCCGAGACCCCCTTTTTTTTTTACCCAAAGTTAGACCCCCCCCGGTAGCCCCAGTCGCTGCCATTTAAATATATATATCCACCAAAGTCCCACTTGTGCTGCTTGCGGAGAGCCTGCAACACAGCCGCCATGATTTCTTTGTTGGCCGGCTTGCTACTTGTTTTAAATCCCGCCACGTCGACGCGCCCGGCCGCTCCGCTGCGGAGCGGCGGGCGCGGTATCCCCTTACCGACACGGACTCGCTTCGTCACTCCCGGGTCTCCGGAGCTCCACTTTTATCCAGGGCCGACACGTAAGAGACCGCGTCAGGCTACACCTCCGTCGCGTCACCGAGAACAACAACGCGGAGAGGAGGACGAGAGGCGAGGCGACTACGACGACCAGCATCATCGGAACCCGCCGACGGCGCCCGAGTGGC
Source organism: Merluccius polli (assembly GCA_030340625.1). NCBI lineage: Eukaryota > Metazoa > Chordata > Actinopteri > Gadiformes > Merlucciidae > Merluccius > Merluccius polli. Next base: position 24,554 of record JAOPHQ010005464.1, on the reverse strand, counting down.
GACGGAAAGAGCCGAAGCGGTGGGTGAGAAGAGTGCGGGGGAGGGGGGGGGGGGCGAGTGCGCATGCGCTGTGTGTGTGTGTGTGTGCAATGTGTTTTTTTTTTTAACATACATGAAATATACAAGTGCAACTACGAAGTGACTCGTGAACAATTCACTGATGTTGAGGTATTGCACTTTTAAATTGACAGCTGAAATAATTGCTATTGAATAAAACATATAAATAAGTATTGTGGCGATCACGGCCATGCCCCCTATGGGGGTCCTGCGCAAGGGGTTGGACCCTACGGGGGTTACCTGCGCAAGGGGTTGGACCCTATGGTGAATCTCGGGTAGGGGTTGGACCGTTAGTGAGGGTCCTAGTTGTGTTTGTCATCAGGTGTGCCGTGTTTCTGTCTGTGTGTATGGGTGTACAAATAAAGGCAACTCCCGGGGTCGTGCGGTGTATGGGGCATGGGAGTTGCGTAAACATGTAACCCTGGGCTCCTGTCTCATTCCTCCCGCACCGGTCGCCACATTGGTGTCAGAAGTGGGATTAGAACGGACCATGGAGAAGCGGACTGTCCCGGAGTGGGGATTGCCTATGGCGGCGCGGCCGAGAGAGGAGGAGGCGGAGGAATGGCCCGCAGTTTCAGCTCCTGGCATGTCACCGGTCGCGACGGGCGCGACTGGTGCACAGCCACCCAGCTTGCCCTAGCGTTGGAGGGAACGGCGGTGCAAGTCCTCTGGACCTGGCCCGGCAGCCTGCGGGACCTCCAGGCCACGAACCTCGGTGCTGCAATGGACGAGACGGAGCGGGCGGAACGAGAGCGTTCCGACCCAAACCAGCCTGCAGACGACCGGTGCCTCCCGACCTCACGCCCGACGGGCGGACTACTGCGAGCAGGAAGAGGACGGAGAGGAGGGTTCCAGGCCTGGACTTCGCCCCAGCGGCCTAGCCGGCGCTGCCGGCTCGACGAACATTTGAGGGACTATGTGTCGGGTGAGGGGGTCGTCGGGGACGACTGACCCCTCAGGGGGGAGCTGTGTGGCGATCACGGCCATGCCCCCTATGGGGGTCCTGCGCAAGGGGTTGGACCCTACGGGGGTTACCTGCGCAAGGGGTTACCTGCGCAAGGGGTTGGACCCTATGGTGAATCTCGGGTAGGGGTTGGACCGTTAGTGAGGGTCCTAGTTGTGTTTGTCATCAGGTGTGCCGTGTTTCTGTCTGTGTGTATGGGTGTACAAATAAAGGCAACTCCCGGGGTCGTGCGGTGTATGGGGCACGGGAGTTGCGTAAACATGTAACCCTGGGCTCCTGTCTCATTCCTCCCGCACCGGTCGCCACAGTATATACCTTTCGGTTTGTTTCTTTTTAAAATCTTGATTTCAATAAACATGCGAAAATACAATGAATCACACATTATATGCAAACCAGTGCCAACCACGATTACACATTAGACAGGACAAGAATAATAAGAGGGAATACATGTATAGAAATAATGAACAAAAGAAAAACCTGCAAGGGTATAAAAATAATGGGCCGTATCATCTAACGGCCATCTTTTTTCCATCCACGCGAGCTGGGTGGCAGGCGTTTAGAACCAAGATGGCCGCTCAATGAGTTGCGTTCCATTTGTCTCGTAAACTCGTCGCCCGAGTTGGAAAGTGGTAAATCTCGCAGCTATCTCACGACATTTACCGAGACACGCCCCCTTTTAGTCGTAATATACAATATACATAGACATATGCTGCGTTCCATTTGGGGGGCGACGTCGGCCCCTGGACGTCGCCCCCCAAATGGAACGCAGCATATGGAGATCTCCCCTCTGCTCCCTGATCACGATCGGACAAGCCGAGCAGGAACGGTCTCCATAGTAACGCCCAAACAAATCCACCACAGCAGCGAAACCCGGGAAACACAAACGCTACTTTTGACAGCTGTCACCTCATCTTCGCGGGCTATAACCAATGAAAATGTACACAAGCGCGATAATGTAACCACGTTTAATCACACACATTACAATCAAATAGGGATGCACCGAATATTCGGTAACCGAATATATTCGGCCGAATATTGCAAAAAAAAAGCCATATTCGGTATTCGGTGGGGAGTGAAAAACAAGGCCGAATATATATTAAATATTAGCGCCACGTTTTAATGACGCAAGCAAACAACGTGCAGTGACGCGGCGCATTTTACTGATGCAATGGGTAAATATAAACAAAGATGTCGGCAGTGTGGAGATATTTCAAAGTTATGGAGAACGAAAAAAGAATTGCGGTTTGCAGCCGAAATGTAAAGTACTGTATAAGTAAGGGATAATACCCGACGAAATGAATGGACTTCGCGGAAGTCTCCGCTTCGCGTTGGACAGTTCACGCCTCCACGTCGCCCATTAATTTCTGTTAATGGACACCTCGAAGTAACCTGACTCCGCCAGATGGAATGATTTGCGTTGGCTCAGCATTTCCATCTGGAATCGTTCCGTTGGAGAGCCTTTGGGAGGGGGCGAAAATACTGGTTGCTGATTGGATAAACCATCTGCCTATGTTGGTGATTGACGGGCCAAATCAACCAATCAGATCAACGAAGCGTATGACGTGATAACAGTGCGTCGAGGCAAGCTCATCAAATAAACAAGTCGGGAGAAGGGCAAAAGCATCTTTTCCTCCGAGAAAAGCCTCCAGTGCCGCTTTTTGCTCATCTTTTAGAGAACGAATAAACTCCAATTGTGCTACAATTTGCTCGATAGCTGCGCGCACCTCGGTCACATCCGCAGAAGCTGCCATGTTGTTTAGACTGAAGAGTCGCTCCTCATTGAGTCACACTTGAACCCGCCTCAAAACCAACGCTGATTGGACGATCATTTTCTGATCGGCTCCAAATTTTCTCCGTCGTGCAATACCAGACTGAACTGTGAGTGGAATATCATGGAGCTCGCGAGATCAGGCTGGTCTCGCGAGGCTAACCTCGAAGGGCATTATCCCGCTTATACCATGGTCACTTACGAAAGAAAGAAAGATTTAATCAATTAATAATACTTTAATGCGTTTTAGAGTTAAAATCGTGAGTTTTTTTTTATTTTTACGAGTCGAGCGAACTATTTAATATCTTATATAACCTATCCTATTTAATATTTTATATCACATTACAACTAAAATAACATTTCCATGTTGTTTACCAGTTTCTCCAGTTAAGTACTATTATATGTCTCAAAAACATACATTTTGGAGGCAATGTTTAAAATCAATGCTTTAATTTCCTGTAAAATGGTCAGATTTGCTCAGCAGCACATCAAGTTGTTGGGGGCATAAATACATAAACAGCTCCAATCCAATAAAAACAGGGATTTTAAAGCAAAACAATTGTCGCGATTGTCTTCCTTCATGGGCCCCCCCCCCCCCCCCCGGCGTCTGGGCCCCTCTGTTGCACCATCGATAGTTACGCCAGTGACTAGAACCATTGCGGCAGTAAGATAAGGGGGCCCGGCGATCGTCCGCGGGCCCCCCGGAGGCCCCGCCCATAGCTCCGCCCCTGGAACCACTGGTATAGATAATGCTGTTGTACATTTACATTTACATTTAGGGCATTTAGCAGACACTTTTGTCCAAAGCGACTTATAATAAGTACATTTGTCAGCAAGAATTTCACTAGAACAAGTTTCACTATTGTAGTTTTACACGCCGCATACCAATACAGAAGATAAATAAATTAAATGTAGGCCTGTATGGCTCCCAGGCAGGAAATTAGGGATTATATACATTAGGGATAATATGATATGTGTATATATATATATATATATATATATATATATATATATATATATATATATATATATATAATTTTAATTTTTATATATATATATTTTTAATTTATTTTTAACATTATATTGTCAATTATTTAATTAATTAAACATTTGTTTTTCAGTTACACACGTCCAACGTGCTTTTATTTGTTCAAGTCTTTATCGTGAACGCTGCACTGTTGCGTTGTGACCGCGTGGTGGCAGCAGATCCTCTTTTTACGTCTTCGCTCTGCATGGGACAGCAGCAGTGTTGTTTTCCAAAGTCTGTTGGATATTGTGGGCTTTATGTATAATCGATACTGTTATATTGGCTGTGTTCTGAAGAAGAAGAAAAAGATTGATTGTTTTCCGTTATGAGGGACCGGGTACTTTAGCTTGAGCTTATTGGCTTCATAATGTTTTTTTACCATCCTCCCGATGCCACTTTCTTCAGCTTTTCCTCCAAATTGCACTTTGTCTCCAACTATAAAACACGCTTATTAACAGTGCCTTAATATCCAAGTTTTATAGTTGGAGGCTACTTTACTTTACTAGTAGAAGGAGTAAAATAATATTAGATGTGACAGATGGCGGTGTTCCCAGGAGAAATATCAGACCTTGAGCCAATTTATGGCTCTAATATTTATGCGCAAGGTCATTTCCGAGCCCTTTAAATAACCTCAAATGTGTGTGTATGTGTGTGTGCAGCACACACACACACACACACACACACACCCATGCACGCACGCACGCACACATACACACACGCACACATGCACGCATGCACGCACACACACACACACACACACACACACACATTTAAACATTGGCTACACACACACTCCTGTGTGAGTGTGTGTGTTCTGCACATGAAAGGTTGATCTTAAGATGACTAAGTCTTTTATTCTCCATCTTATTCTGACGTGAAACCACCACTGCGGCCTTTCGAATGTTTCCACCACATATCTGATGTCGGCACGCTTTTGTCTTGTTTTTCTCCATGGCAGCACCCTGTGTACCTGCTACTTGTTAGCCAATTGATGCCATTGATCTCCCGTGAATACGCTGTGGCCAGTTGGGATGTGGCGTGGCCAGACCCAGGGCTGTGCCTGCGCATGGATCAGAGATGGTTAGCCGTCCTCCTGAATGTGCATTTCCCGCTCCCCGCACCAGACCCCCTGCTGACGAGGCAATTTGTAAGGTAATAAATCTGCATACATTTCCTGCGTTAAGCACACAGACGCTATGGTTATGTTTAGTCAACATTTACTGTGTGAAGGAGTTCCTTCTGGTTTCATTAAAAAGGACAACAATGGGTTTTTTTGATCGAATGCTAATTACCTCGACTAATTAACTACTGTTCGTTGAAATTAGATGAAAAGCTAGGAGATATAAACTAGAGTCTCTCTCTCTCTCTCTCTTTCTCTCTCTCTCTCTCTCTCTCTCTCTCTCTCTCTCTCTCTCTCTCTCTCTCTCCCCCCCAGACATGTTCTCCCTCCTCCTCTTCCTCATGTCATTAATGCTACTGTAGCGTACAGCATGCTAACTTTTACCATTTTAAATATATAACGCCCAAATATAGAAACCTTGTGTGTGTGTTGTAGTAGTGCAAGTGTGCGGGTGTAGAAGTAGTAGTGCAAGAGAGAGGGAGGGAGGCAGGGAAGGAGGCAGTGTGAGAAGGGAGGTAGGGGGAGAGAGAGGAGGGAGGCAGGGAGATAGAAGAGAGAAAGGCAGTGGAGTGAGAGGAGTGTAGTGAAGGAGGGAGGCAGGGGGAGAGAACGTGAGAGGAAAGAAGACAGAGAGAAATGCCTTTTAAACTCTTTAAGGCGCTGTGTGCCTACAGAGGAACTTGAGGAACAGAAAGTTGCCAGTTTGAGTCCCAGCACCACACTGGGGGTGCCGGTGGAAGGACGGCAGTAACCCTAGTAACGCCTGTCCCTTTCTTAGCAACCAGAAGCCTGGATCATAGCAACCAGAAGCCCCTCTGTGCTGCCTTCTCAGCACATGAGTATGTGTGTGTGTGTGTGTGTGTGTGTTATTCTGCGCATGAGGGTGTATGTCAGAGTGTGTGTGTGTGTGTGTCAGACAGCTAGTTTACAGCCGATACAGTCATCCGTCACATCCCCCCCACCTCGCTACCTAGTCTAGAGGTTACCATGGATACCGCTTCCCACTCATCTACGGCAACCTCTGACCTCCTGTGGTGTCATGGACGGGGAAACAGAGCAACAGGCCCCAGGCGAGAAACATAGCATCTCTCTCTCTCTCTCTCTCTCTCTCTCTCTCTCTCTCTCTCTCTCTCTCGTTGTAAGGTTGGCAACGTGATGGATGATCCGTTAATCGCAATCACAATATCTGACAAAATAATCAGTTATCATTTTTGTGTTATTCGTGCAGCCCTACATGTTAACATAGCCAACGGCTGTGCTAGCAGACACATGCTAGCAGATGTCCTCCCCTTCACCAGAGAGGTAGGTTTTGAGGGGGGTGCAGGGGATACCTCCCCCTCAATTTTTAGGACTCGTGCCTTTGTACCCCCCCCCCCCCAATAAAAGGGGTTTATAAATTAATTAAATGAGTTACTTCCCCAAACAAAAGACACAAAAGAGGATAGAAGAGTAAATCATGCCTCTGTGTGTGTTGACTCAGCAGGGATAACATTAAATAAGAAAAGTCTACCATACGTCGATGCAGAAAAGGCACAAATTAGTGCATACAAATTCACCATTAAGTAGCAAGGACATGAAGTATTTGACGCTCAACATGTCCTGGTGGTGGACCCCCCCCAGACCCCCGCTGACTGTGAGTCATGTAAACGTATTAATGAATGCAATACCATCCATCCATCCATCCATTTTCTTCCGCTTATCCGGGGTCGGGTCGCGGGGGCAGCAGCCTAAGCAGGGAAGCCCAGACTTCCCTTTCCCCAGCTACTTCGGCCAGCTCTTCCTGGGGGATCCCGAGGCGTTCCCAGGCCAGCCGAGAGACATAGTCTCTCCAGCGTGTCCTGGGTCTTCCCCGGGGTCTCCTACCAGTGGGACGTGCCCTGAACACCTCACCAGGGAGGCGTCCGGGAGGCATCCTAACTAGATGCCCGAGCCACCTCATCTGGCTCCTCTCAACGCGGAGGAGTAGCGGGTCTACTCCAAGCTCCTCCCGGATGACCGAGCTTCTCACCCTATCTCTAAGGGAGAGCCCAGCCACCCTGCGGAGGAAGCTCATTTCGGCCGCTTGTACTCGCGATCTCGTTCTTTCGGTCATTACCCAAAGCTCATGACCATAGGTGAGGGCAGGAACGTAGATCGACTGGTAAATCGAGAGCTTTGCCTTTCGGCTCAGCTCCCTCTTCACCACGACGGATCTGTGCAGAGTCCGCATTACTGCAGACGCCGCACCGATCCGTCTGTCGATCTCCCGCTCCATCCTCCCCTCACTCGTGAACAAGACCCCGAGGTACTTGAACTCCTCCACTTGGGGCAGGATCTCATCCCCGACCCGGAGGGTGCACTCCACCCTTTTCCGGTTGAGGACCATGGACTCGGACTTGGAGGTGCTGATTCTCATCCCGACCGCTTCACACTCGGCTGCGAACCTGTCCAGCGAGAGTTGGAGGTCACGGTCTGATGAAGCCATCAGGACCACATCATCCGCAAAAAGCAGAGACCCAATCCTGAGGTCACCAAACCGGACCCCCTCAACGCCCTGGCTGTGCCTAGAAATCCTGTCCATAAAAATTATGAACAGGATCGGTGACAAAGGGCAGCCCTGGCGGAGTCCAACCCTCACTGGAAACAAGTCTGACTTATTACCGGCAATGCGGACCAAGCTCTGACACCATTCATACAGGGAATGGACAGCCCGTATTAGGGGGTCCGATACCCCATACTCCCGGAGAACCCCCCACAGGACTCCCCGAGGGACACGGTCGAATGCCTTCTCCAAGTCCACAAAGCACATGTGGACTGGTTGGGCAAACTCCCATGCACCCTCAAGGATCCTGCAGAGGGTGTAGAGCTGGTCCACTGTTCCACGGCCTGGACGAAAACCACATTGCTCCTCCTGGATCCGAGGTTCGACTATCCGACGGACCCTCCTCTCCAGCACCCCTGAATAGACCTTACCAGGGAGGCTGAGGAGTGTGATCCCCCTATAGTTGGAACACACCCTCCGGTCCCCCTTCTTAAAAAGAGGGACCACCACCCCAGTCTGCCAATCCAGGGGCACTGCCCCCGATGTCCACGCGATGCTGCAGAGTCGTGTCAACCATGACAGCCCCACAACATCCAGGGCCTTAAGGAACTCCGGGCGAACCTCATCCACCCCCGGGGCCCTGCCACCGAGGAGCTTCCTGACCACCTCGGCAACCTCAGCCCCAGAGATAGGAGGGCCCACACCCGAGTCCCCAGGCCCTGCTTCCTTACCGGAAGGCGTGTCGGTGGGATTGAGGAGGTCTTCGAAGTATTCCTTCCACCGATCCACAACGTCCCGAGTCGAGGTCAGCAGCGCACCGTCTCCACCATACACAGTGTTGACGATGCACTGCTTCCCCCTCCTGAGACGCCGGATGGTGGTCCAGAACCTCTTCGAAGCCGTCCGGAAGTCGTTCTCCATGGCCTCACCGAACTCCTCCCATGTCCGGGTTTTTGCCTCGGTAGTCCCACAGGCCAAAAAGGTCCTATAGGACTCCTTCTTCAGTTTGACGGCATCCCTCACCGCCGGTGTCCACCAGCGGGTTCGGGGATTGCCGCCACGGCAGGCACCGACCACCTTACGGCCACAGCTCTGGTCGGCCGCCTTAACAATGGAGGCGTGGAACATGGCCCACTCGGACTCAATGTCCCCCGCCTCCCCCGGTACATGGTCAAAGCTCTCCCGGAGGTGGGAGTTGAAGCTCTCTCTGACAGGAGACTCTGCCAGACGTTCCCAGCAGACCCTCACGATACGTTTGGGTCTGCCAGGTCTGACCGGCATTCTCCCCCACCATCGCAGCCAACTCACCACCAGGTGGTGATCAGTTGACAGCTCCGCCCCTCTCTTCGCCCGAGTGTCCAAGACATGCGGCCGCAAGTCCGACGACACGACTACAAAGTCGATCATCGAACTGCGGCCTAGGGTGTCCTGGTGCCAAGTGCACATATGGACACCCTTATGCTTGAACATGGTGTTCGTTATGGACAATCTGTGACGAGCACAGAAGTCCAATAACTGAACACCACTCGGGTTCAGATCGGGGGGGCCGTTCCTCCCAATCACACCCCTCCAGGTCTCACTGTCGCTGCCAACGTGAGCGTTGAAGTCCCCCAGCAGAACGAGGGAATCCCCAGAGGGAGCACTTTCCAGCACCCCCTCCAAGGAGTCCAAAAAGGGTGGATACTCTGAACTGCTGTTTGGACCATAGGCACAAACAACAGTCAGGATCCGTCCCCCCACCCGAAGGCGGAGGGAGGCTACCCTCTCGTCTACCGGGGTAAACTCCAACATACTGGCACCAAGCCGGGGGGCAATAAGTATTGCCACCCCTGCCCGGCGCCTCTCACCAGTGGCAACTCCAGAGTGGAAGAGAGTCCAACCCCTCTCGAGAAGACTGGTTCCAGAGCCCTTGCTATGCGTCGAGGTGAGGCCGACTATATCTAGCCGGAACTTCTCAACCTCGCGCACCAGCTCAGGCTCCTTCCCCACCAGAGAGGTGACGTTCCACGTCCCTAGAGCTAGCTTCTGCAGCCGAGGATCGGACCGCCAAGGTCCCTGCCTTCGGCCGCCGCCCAGCTCGCACTGCACCCGACCCCT
>JAOPHQ010005464.1:2500-12500 GCA_030340625.1 Merluccius polli | reverse complement strand
TCTCTCCCTCTCTCTGCCTTTCTCTCTGTCTCCCTCTCCCTCTGTCTGCCTCTCTCACCCAGGTAGAGTGGGTTGTTTTATGTGGTTATTGAGTGAGTGCTGGAGTTGGCGTGATTACAGAACATTATATTACGTTGTGGTGATCTATTCCTCATGTTCCTGACCTGCATCACCCCCACTGGAGGTGACTGAAACACGGAAGTCTTGTCAACAACTAGAACTGAAGATGATGATGGTGATGGTGGTGATGATGGTGGTGATGGTGACGATGATGATGATGATGTTCGGTGTTTCCAAGCAGCCCTTGTCTCTAGTATTCTTTAGTATCCATGGTAACAGCAGTTGTCTGCTGAGTATGTATTTGTGTGCTGCCATCTTTGACTTGGTGCAGTTTGTTCAATGTCACGCCTCTCTTCAACAGTTGACCCTGAGACACCTCCTTCCCCTTCTCCCCTGCTCCTTTATGTCACGTTAAACAATAAGGTGACCCAAGAAAGAACTACAATCCTATTGTCCTGACCTGATGTGCTTGAGGACTCAACCCTGTCTGAAGGCACATCTCCTCCTTCTCCCACCTACCTCCTCTTCCACACCTCCTCCTCACCTCTTCATCTTGACCTCCTCCTTCTCCTCCTCCTCCTGACCATGTTCTCCTCCTGACCTCCTCCTCCTGACCTCCACCTCCTCCTCTTCACCTCCTCTGCGACACCACCTCCTCCTCACCCCCTGCCCAGTATCCTTCACCTCCTCCTCACCTCCTTCTCCAGACCTCCTCCTCACCTCCTGCCCAGTATCCTCCTCCACCTCCTCTACTCCTCACCTCCTTATCCTCCCCAACCCCTCCTCTTTACCTCCTCCTCCACACCACCTGCTCCCCCAAATCTCATCAGAGGGGGAGACTAGAGGGGGAAGGCTAGAGGGGGGAGACTAGGGGCTCCAGGTCTAGAGTTGCAGGGGCTGTGGGTGAGGCAGGGGAGTGGGGTCTTGTGGGCTCTGCTGTCTGTCCCAATAAGATAAGAGCATGTCATTCTATCCATACTATCCATTATTCATGAGCACCGCCGCAGCCTTCTGTAAACGGGCCAATTTGTAGCGGAAGGCGGGCATTAAGATTGGCTGGCCCGATAAGAGACGGGACCCCTGGGGAGGGACTAGACTAGGTGGGGAGGTGGGGACATGTTGGCTCTATTGTTGAGGGAGGGAGGGAGAGGAGGAGGAGGAGAGAGGAAGGAGGAGAGGGGAGGAAGAGAGAGAGAAGAGAGAGCAGGAGAGAGGTAAGGAGAAGAAGAGAGGAGAGGGAGGGAGAGGGGGGGTAAATGAGAAGAAGAGACGAGAGGGAGGGAGAGAGCAGGAGGGAGGTAAGGAGAGGGAGGGAGGAAGGCAAGGAGAGGAAGAGGGGGAGGTAAGGAGAAGAAGAGAGGGAGGTAAGGAGAGGAATAGAGGAGAGGGCAGGAGAGACGGAGTAAGGAGAGGAAGAGAGAGGAGCGGGAGCATGGAGGAGAGGGAGAGAAGGAGGTAAGGAGAGGAAGAGAGGGAGCGTGGAGGAGAGGAGGTAAGGAGAGAAAGGGAGGGAGAGGAGAAGGAAGGAGCAGTGCCACATGGAAGGAGCAGTGCCAACACAGTAATGAAGTGCCACAGAGCTGCCCACCATCCATTCTGAGGAAGGGTGGAGAAAAGAGAGGAGGTGGGGAGGAGGAGGAGGAGGAGGAGGAGGAGGAGAGAGAGTGAGAAGCCTCTGACAGAAGTGTGGAAAGGATAGTCGGCTGGGAAATGTAACAAAACTCCTTCAACACGCAAGTAACACTAAATAAGTAACTAAATAGCAATTAAATAATATTCGAAGGCCCGGAGTTAGAAAGGAGTTTAAAAAAGGCAAACAGATTTGTATTGTTAATGATGTGCATACCTACCTCGCTTACAAGGTAACAGAGTACATTTCTGTCCTCCACTTGTAGAAGACCTCCCCCGCGGTCCAACCAGTTTTTATAGCGACGCTAATGTTGTCAGCAGCGCTGCGTTGTACTAGCGGCCCTCAAATAACGGCACCATAAAATCCCAATTAAGCGTTTGAAATCTGCCGGTGTGCCGGCGGTGAAGTGGCCTCCCCTCGGAGAGAGGGAGAGAGGGAAACAGAGAGAGAGGAAACAGGATGCAGATTTACGATGAGGCCATTTAAATGGTAATGCACGTTCTTTATCTCATATGTAAATGAACCGGTTGGATCCGTGCGTTCATCACCGCGTATGAACACACAGGGCAATACGCACGACGTGGCGTTCACGCTTGACTTTATTTATTTGCGTGCTAACGAGGGCACTGACACGCTCGTTAGCGTTAATTAGCTGTAATTGGCAAAACATACTGACGCAGCACACCTGCCCCGTGCCCAGGATAGCATGTGTTGGACTGAGCTGGTTTTCACACGTCTCACCAGGAAACCCCCTCCGACGCCGCTCACCGCGGACCCAGGCTCCGGTCGAATAGTCCAAAAAATGGAGTCTTACGTCTTTTCCTTTTCATTGACCTCGATGGAAAGCGTCATGAGTTCAAGGACTTAGGAAAACACAACCGCTGTGCTAAGAGAATCCAACTGCACTTAACACTCGGCTCCGTAATGATGAGACAATGGATGTTATGGCCGTGGATCTGCTAGTTAAACTACAATGTTGTACTACTAAAAGTGCATCTTAGATACTTGGGCCCATGCGTTCTTACCGTGTTGTTTCATGCAGGCTATATAAACGTGGACAACCCAGTGAAAAATGACTTAATTACCTAGGTTGGAATAAAAATAAAAAAGGAACATAGGCTACCAGTCACAAGTGAAACAAAATGGTTGTCACATTGACAATGGTTGCTCACGCTCACCCTCCTGTCCACTCATATTAATCCACATGAACCCAATGAGTATGATTGTATGACAGTAATTGTTATATTTATGCAAGATAGGCATAACATGTTCGGCCTACAAATCTACTTCTGTATATATCATCATTCCTACGTTTCAAACATGTTGATCGTTTGTTTTCGTTATTCCCTGGAGGAAATCTGGGTGTCACAGGAGCAGAATAAAGACATTAAAAAGAGATTACATTTTTTAAAGAAAATATACAGAAAAATAGATCTATGTACACCATGGAATAGGATGAAAGGTAAACGCACAGAGTGAATGTAAACAGTATTGGCAGCAGAGGTAAACACAGAATAATACCGCATCAGTGATAATGTATGTGTTTCCTTCACTGATTGGTAGTGTGTGAGGATGGAGAGAAAGAGTGGGAGAGATGGAGAGCAAGAATGCAAGGGATGGAGAAAAAGAGAGGGGGGGATGGAGAGAAAGAGAGGGAGGTGTAGAAGAAAAAACGGTGTGTGTGTGTGTGAGAGAGTGAGAGAGGACTGTACCCGATGACATTAAAAGCTGTAAACAACGGCTTTGTGTCAACAGCAGATCTAATTAACATGATTAAAAGACACAGACTGATTTAAGTCTTTAAAAGACATGGTTAAAAAACAAAACACGGTTTTGTTGACTGATCGTTTGCATTGTCTTTTCTTTGCTGTCTGCTGGGTCAACCACACGGTCCACAGTGGATGAGGAACGTCCCAGCACTGTCACCTGAGAGACAACGGCATGAAGGGGACATTGACTTGCGACCATGGCCATTCATTTCCTCCAGAAGAGGTGACATCAGGAGTCACTCAATCAAATCATTATGACCGGGAATTCAGGCGCCACGGCAGAAACGTGCAGGACATTAAGTAGAATTAAAAAGAGAAATTAATATGTAGTGAATAATATATACTGTATATATGAAATAAATACATATGTATTTATTTATTTGTCTTTATTATCATTTTAGTTTTCAACAACGTTACGTTAAGTTTTTCAATAAATACCTAGGAGGGCAATCTTAATGTGTTAGAAATATCTATTCCCACAGACTATTTACTACATTTACAATATATAACTGAAGTTAGTAAATGTATACATTTACTACTTAATTAACACAGCCTAATTATGTGAATATTTTCATTAATGTACTATAGATGTTTTGTAGATAATAGGCCAAACAATATCATACTGAAAGCTTGGCACTCACATACACATAACTTTCCTAAATCATTTTTTTGATGTCTTATTTTTTTTGTAATTTTATTTTGGAGAGGCCAGAGAGAGGGGGGGGTAGGGAACATGTGCGTGTGTGTGTGTGTGTGTGTGTGTGTGTGTGTGTGTGTGTGTGTGTGTGTGTGTGTGAGAGAGACAGGTCAACTCAGTAGTGGGGACCTTAATGTAGATTAGTGAGGACATTCATACTGAGGTGCAGCGGTACAATAGAGATAAACTGTACTCAGGGCAGTGGTACAGTAGATATGAACTCCACTCAGGGTACTGGTACAGTAGAAACAGCCCCCTGCCTCCTCCCTCGCTGGTGGCAAGCCCAGGCTAATAGTAGACTGATAACTCCTGTGCTATAGCCTAGCGCTGCTAGCTAATAATAACCAGCAAATTCCGGTGCCATAGCCTATCGCTACCTAATAATAGCCAGCTGACGTTATGCTATAGTGTGTGTGTGTGTGTGTGTGTCTGTTAGTAGACCGAGAGGAAAACAGCTGTCAATACATTTAGCTATCAATCATCAGGCAATCTTCACACACACACACACACACCCTCCTTGAACTGCTCAGATTATCGGATGATAGATTAAAGTAAATCAATGCAAAGCTACTGGATTCAGTTCATGCCTTTGATCTACTTCTGGATCATTGCCACAGGGATGAAGTCGTGACCCTCGACCTTTATCCCGAGTCCAGGCTTCGGCTCGTCACCTCGATGATGGACTCCTCCAGGTGATGGGTGTGTGTGGAAGCAAAGGATTGTGGGTAGGAAAGGATAGCAGTGGTTCACAAACCTTTATCGGGGCTGCAGCACAAAAAACGATACCAACCAGTCATTCAAGGCACGCCAACATAAAGTTGTTAGGAATGATTATGAGAAAGGTCACATTATTATTCGGATATTATGTTAGCAGTTTTCACACGACAAAGGTATCATGCTTCGATTGCCGGTCAAATTTTCAATCTCATACAGACGCTCATACAGACACTCATAGTGATGCTACAGATGGTCATAGAGACGATACAGACGCCCATACAAATGCTCATACAGACACTTGTACAGAGGCTCATACAAACTCATACAGACGCTCATAGACGCTCATGCAGACACTCGTACAGAGGCTCATACTGACGCTCATTGGGCGGCAGTAGCTCAGTCCGTAGAGGACTTGGCTTGGGAACCGGAGGGTCGCCGGTTCAAGTCCAGCACGGACCACAGTATGGAGTGTGGACTGGTGGCTGGAGAGGTGCCAGTTCACCTCCTGGGTGCTGCTGCCGAGTTGCCCTTGAGCAAGGCACCGAACCCCTAACTGCTCCCTTGCGCCGCTTACGTGGCAGCCTATCACTCCACCAAAAAGTTGAGTGATAAAAGAATTTCCCCAATGTGGGATTAATAAAGTAAATCTTATACCGACGATACAGACACTCATACAGACGCTCGTACAGACCCTAATACAGACACTACATATGCTCGTACAGACGCTCACCATCTCAGCACGTCTCGCTTCCAACCGGTCCATATCTTACAGATTCCAAAAACAGATCCCAGACACAGAGGTAATCATTTACCTGGTGTTGCTGACCAATAGCAGGCAGCGGTTTGTGGGTGGTGTGTTTAGCCTGAGCATCCTGTGCACACTGAGGCTGTAGAAGCCCAATATGTTGCTTCTATCCACACCATTTCCTTTTCCGTTGTGTTCAGTCTCTCTGAGAGAGACTTCCTCACCTCCAGCCCCCCAGTGCTCCAGCCTGGGTGTGGGGGCGAGGACTTTGGGATAGTTTGGAAGACAATTTGTGTTTTGTAGATACCGCTAAACATACGTCAATACGCTCAACTCCTGCTGTGCAGAAAGGTTGCAGGTTCAAATCCTGGCTTCCTACAGTTATCTGTGCCATTGGAGTATTTCCCGGATACTTCCAGACCATAACACAGAGTCTGCACACTATTTCCATTTCCTCTTGGTGTAGAAATAAAAGTATGCGCCCCCTTCACTGAGCGTGGTCAGGTTTTTACTGTATGCATGAGGATGGAACCGTTCCCCTCCTTAATTATTTGATTTCATATCAGCGTTTCTTTGCACTTCGTGGCGTTGTTAAATTGTGCTTACACTGCGCTGGTAAAACCGCTCCCCAACTGATGGCATAATTTCTGCCAATTCATCGCCGAGTAGATAAAAAAGGCGTTACGTTTGTTTTTTGTTTGAATGAGGTGAAACAAAACCCTGAGGTGCTTCTACAAGTGTCTCACCCATACAAACAGAAATGTCAAGCGGTAGCCTGCTACCTCTCAGTAGCAGGCTACAGCTAAACTAGCTCAGCTTCGACATTGAAATCTTGTCTACTAAGCTCTACTTTTGAAAAGTTTGTTACACTCCAATAGTATACAAAACATAGGAGGTGTGTTCACCAGTTACTGCTTGAAAAAGGGGGTCACTTTTTTTTTGCAACCTATTATCCACAGATTGGGTTGTGTAGTTGGTTGATCGCCCTCTAGTGTACACTTGGTACCATGCAGGAGCATGTTGAGCCCTTCAGGAGCGGAAGCGTTTTCCGCAGGAGGCCAGGAGAACCAGAACTAAGAATTCTCTCCAGAGCAGAAAGATGAAGTGCCTGGCGGCAGAACGGACAAACTGCGCCTCGTGACACAAAGACAGCATATGGTTCAAATCTAAAAGAGAAAAGTCTTAGATTAAAACCACGGAGGAGGAGAAGAAGAAGAAGAAGAAGAAGAAGAAGAAGAAGAAGAAGAAGAAGAAGAAGAAGAAGGGCACATCTTCCTCGGCAAGTGCTCGGGGGGAAACCCTGCAGACTTTTTCAATCTCTCCATTACGGACCTGATCCATAGCTTAGGGCCCTGGGTAGGCTGGGGGAGGAGGGGGAGACAGGCAGGTGGGTGGGAGGAGGAGGTAATGGGAGAGGGGGAGGTGATGGGGAGGAGGGGTTGATGGGGGAGGTGAGCGGGAACAGGAGATGATGGAGGGGGAGGGGGAGGGGGAGGGGGAGGAGGTGATGGTGGAGGTGATGGGGAAGGAGGAGGTGATGGGGGAGGAGGGCGTATAGCAGGAAGCCAGGCAGAAAGCAAACAGTAATAGAAGACAATATAATTCCTCACAGGACACACACACACACACACACACACACACACACACACTGTAACTCAGTTCCTTCTCCCCTTAGGAAAGGATTCAATGGATGAAAGGCCTCCCCCATCTCTCCTACCCCCTCCCACCTCTCTCACCCCCCATCCTCTCTCCCCCATCATCTTTCCCCCCATCCTCTCTCCCCCACCTCTCTCTTGCCCCATCCAGTGAGAGAGCAAGAGAGAGAGAGCTCCAGCCTGCCTCCAGCAAAGACAATGTGTGTGTGTGTGTGTGTTTGTGTGTCTTTCTGTGTGTGTGTGTGTGTGTGTGCGCACACTTGTCAAGGAGAGAGAGAGAGAGAAAGTGTGGCAGAGCGGGTTAGTGTGTGTGTGATGGGTGGGTGTCGCAGCAGGGGTGCTTACTCTTAATTCCTGTTCCTCTGACTTCCGGTTCCTTTCACTTCCTTTAACTCTCACACTCCCTCTTCCTCTCACTTCCTGTTCCTCTCACACCCCCTAAGCCTTGAACTTCCTGTTCCTATCACACCCCCTAAGCCTTGAACTTCCTGTTCCTCTCACATTTCTTTTCCTCTCACTTCCTGTTCCCCTTAATCTAACTTCCCCTTCCTCTAACTTCAGCTTCCTGTCACTCACCATCTCCACCAATGGCTGCTACTATATTATAGCAGAACACCGGTGAGCGGTACTTTATTTTGAGTTTTATTTGATCAATGTTAGCGTTGCATTTTTTGATGTGAATGTATATTGATGTAATTGAATGTATATTAATGCGATGTAATGTTTATTATGTCATGTGTTATGAAGAGTATGTCAGGTATGAGGAAGACCAGCTGACTGCCATTGAATCAGATCATGGCGATCCTTTAAATAAAAGAGAGAGAGAGAGGGAGACAGAGAGAGAGGTAGAGAGAGATGTTAGTCGTGGTGTTCTCTCTTCTCCATCTCCCAGATCAAAGTGGATGCAGACACAAAGGGCTTTCCTCCGACTCCAGCTCAGGGATGTGGTCTCCATGATGATTTAGCTGCCTGTCAGTGATGACTGTCATCTGGAGTGATGTGTGCAACAGCCCTATGCACATGGCTGTGTGTGTGTGTGTGTGGTTGTCTGACTGTGTGTCTGCACATGTATGTGTGAACATAGTGGTGAGTGTGTGTGTGTGTGTGTCCTCAAATAATAGGCGATCTGTCATTGCTGTTTGTTCACATATCATCGCTTTCCAACAATCTGCTACTTACTACCATCTGTCTGTCTCTACCGCTCTCTCTCTCTGTCTCTCTCTCTCTACCTCTATCTAGCTCTCTACCTCTCTCTCTCTCTACCTCTCTCTCTCTGTCTCGCTATATCTATACATTGCTGTCTATTACTCTGTGAATATCTCTCTCTCTCGCGCTCTCTATCTCTCTCTGTCTAAATCTTCGTCTGCCTCTCCTTTCCATCTCTCTACCTCTACCTCTTTTTCTCTATCCAGATATCTTCTCTCTACTTCTCTCTATCTATATACTCTATCTATATACTCTCCATTTCTTTCTTTCTACCTCACCGTCTATCTCTCTACTCCCCCCAACCACCCCCTCTCTCCTCTCTTCTCTCTCTTGCTTTGCTGGTCCTGTTCGTTGGAAACCCTATTACCGTGGTGCAGGGAAGCGTTGCGCTATCGCTAGTGATTTCTCCATTCTCCAGCCATTGGAGCAGCTAATTTCCTGAGCCGCTAAGTACCTCTATGGATTACTGTGTAGCAGGAGCTCGTAGTGGTTAGCTGAGCCCGCTACATGCTAACCGCCTGCATGGTTAGCTCCGACCATTTCAGCCCAGCCAGCAAGGAAGCCATTTTCTGATGGCTAGTAATTGTTTAGTCGTAGTTCCACATTGATGAGTGGAAGTGAAATGGATTCAATATTGATTGTTGGACAATACAATATAACAATATAATATATAATATAATAATATAATGTTAATATGTGTATTTTAAACACATTTCAACTGTTTTCAACAGTCTGTTTAATGGCAGCGTGGGCTTCTGTAGGTCTGGTGAAAATGTGTTTTAATATTCACTAAATGTTTCATGGCTCGCTTCATGTTTGTCTGGCCGACGTGTGTGTGTGTGTCACACTCATGCAGCTGCTCGACCACAGGTGCATGCTGGGAGAGAATCCTTGCTACTGAGGTCATGTGATGCTCCAGTTAAACCATGTGTTTTTTTGTTTATTAGTTTGTTTGTTTTGATGCAGTATTCAGTAAATGGCCCTCCTTACAGACAGGTTAATGATGCACACACACGCACACATGCACGGACACACGCACAGACACATACACACGCACAGACACACACACACACACACACCTGCAGTATCCTACTGACCTGTTTTTCCTAACACAGGAGGTTGCTCTCTCTCTCTCTCTCTCTCTCTCTCTCTCTCTCTCTCTCTCTCTCTATCCCTCAGACACACACGTTCTTTCCTTCTCACTCTCTTTGTCTGCAGGCACACTCAGATGAGATGGGTGGGGGGTGTGCCTGTGTGTGTGTGTGTGTGTGTGTGTGTGTGTGTGTGTGTGTGCACTCATAACACACACTTGACAGAAGCATTCCCTTCTGGCAATGAGGACCAGCATGATATATGAAAGGGGTCTCACACACACACACACACACACACACACACACACACACACACACACACACACACACACACACACACACACACACACAGCTGTACCCTCTGCCATGTGCAAGAGACATGTATGGAACCGAGACAGAAAACTCTTAAATATTCATATTGGCTCTATGA